>JAJPUD010006719.1:0-21956 GCA_023553655.1 Myrmecobius fasciatus | reverse complement strand
GAAAGAAAGAAAGAAAGAAAGAAAGAAAGAAAGAAAGAAAGAAAGAAAGAAAGAAAGAAAGAAAGAGCGAGCTATTGAGGAATCTTAGGGAAAAAAAATGAGAATATTGATACTTTTCATTTTCACTGCTGAAAGAACATATTAGCATAGATTATGCAAGGATTGCCACAGACTTGGTCATGAACACAAATGCCATAAAGAGAATGTTGAATAGATATAACTATATGTTTGTAAATATGTATGTATATATACATGTGCTTACACACACACACACACTTAAAATTTAGACAACCCAGATTAAATAAACTGATTTTTCTGTCTCTTCTCTTTCTAGGACACTATTGATGATAAACTTGATACTAAGCACTACCCCTATATCTCTACCCGTTCATCAGCTTCATTCAGTACCACTGCTGTCAGGTATGTAAAAACACTTAAAGGAAGAAGTACAGAGAAAATAATGTCCATTCCTAGTGAGAGTTCATCTGTATAACCATTCTGTTGTTAAGGTATAAAAAGTGAAATGTAATCTACTTGGAGTATTTTTCCCATGATTTTTTTCTTTGAATAAAGTTAATGAAAATGTAGAGGAATTAAATATATTGGACTTGGGGCACAGTTGGGAAGTTACTATGAGTAGGAGAAATATTAAAAAACCACACCAATAAAACATTTCACAGAATTAAATAAATTAATGTGCATATAAATGTTTGTGGGGAGGGTAATGGGTAGAGAATTGACATTAAAGTCAGACAGATTTTGATTCAAGTTCTGTTTCTGACAACTCTGAGCTCTATGTCCCTTTGTAAGTTAACTTCAGTGCTTAGGATACTGTAAGAGTAGATATTGCGGAGAGGGTGCTACCCTCCCTGGATTGAGAATATCCTTCTCAGGGAGGTCTCTGTATGAAATCATGGGTCTGTTCCCTATCTTTATTCTTTCAAGGCTTGTGTCATAGTGACCTCCATTCACTAACTGAAGTTTAGTGCTCAGACACCTGAGTAATGAGGGGTCCATCACTTATGTTCTTGTGACTCTTGAGAGCATTATATGTGTTCTACTCTGTCATGACCTGTTATATGAATGTTTTTTCAATAGTTCTGATGTTTTTCATTTTTATCTATTCATACATTCAAGATTTTGTTTCACTTAGCTCTTGAATCTAGCCAATTAGATTTAATATTTAATGATGTCAATATGTAATATTTCCAGACTTACACTCCTTTGTTGTTCTTATCTATTCTCTTTTGCCATTTAATTCCTATGTCCCCAAAGCATGTTTGTCTTTCCTGAGAAAAGACAGTAGGCCCTGAACAGCCTTGTGGCAGCTATATTTCTTCACTTTTTTTTGTTGTTATTATGATAGCTTCAGTTGTCTCGAGAAGAATTGATTATGTGTAGACAACACTGATACTGTGACATAGTTAGCCTCTGATACCTTGTGCTACCTTATCACTTCCCGTTATATACACCTCCTGTTTTCTTTCTCTCTTTTTCGCTTGTCTTTGTTTTCTTCATCTCTCTTCTTTCCTCTTTACTATTTCCCCCCATTTTCTGTCAGCACCTTGGAACTTCCCATGGCATCTCAAAGCATTACTTACTCTTTCTGATACTATTTGGTTTTTTAAAAGTTCGTGACTTCTGTATCAGCCAATGCTGGATTAGAATCTAAGATTTCAAATGCTACTACAACTAGGTTAGACTGATTAAAAACCAAAAACCACAGTTGTATGATACAAAGACCATAGAGTAGTGCTAAAGAAAGTGATTCAGATATCTATAGCTGGCCAAGTAGGACATTGGTAAAAGAATGATGGAAAAAACATCAGATTCTAAATAACCATTGCTTTCACATGCCTAAAAGTATCCAGACCAGCAACATCTAGAATTGGGACAAACTATTTGATATCAAAACCTTTCATTTTTAATGCTTCTATTCCTTTTGCTGAGGGACAGATAATGTTTTATTGAATACAAATTTATATAAAGAATAATGACAGATCAACTTCTGGGAGATAATGTTAATTTTTAAAGCATACAAACATGGGATACATTTGTGTCTTAATTATTTTCTCTTATTGTTCTGTCTCCTTCAGTAACTGTCTATATATGTATGCATATATGTACAATATGTATACATATATGTACAATATGTATACAAACATCTGTCTTTTCTTTCTCATCTAGTGCCCGTTATGGACACTGGCACAAGAACAAGGCCCCTGGTGAGTACAGAACTGGTCCTCGCCTCATCATTTTCATCCTTGGGGGTGTGAGCTTGAATGAGATGCGATGTGCTTATGAAGTGACACAAGCCAATGGAAAGTGGGAGGTGCTAATAGGTAAGTAGGGTAGCATTTTCCATTGGGAAGGGGGTATTTCCATAGCAGTTTCTGACACCATCCCATGCTTTTGTGTTTCATCCAACCTTTCCTTCTCCTATCCCTCTGTAAAATCTAATTTCCAGAACACAGGATATGAAAGATATTTTAATGAAGGGTGCAAGGGTTCCTGTGCCTCATTATCCTTCAGTAAGGGGAAATATCTTATAATATGCAAGCAGTTGTTAAAAATGGGACATGAAGCATTATTGCTTAACTGCCAAGGATTTCCCTTTGACTATATCAACATAAATTAGTGTAAAGTATAACAAACTTCTTCCTGATCCATCAATTTCCAAATCTGTTACAAAGAAACATGAGATTGGATTCTTCACCACTGTCTCCTGCCAATGCTCTCTGGCCCTTCCTGCTGGTTTTCCAAAATCAGGAAAAAAGTTCTTTGCCAAAAAAAAAAAAAAACCAACAAAAAAAACTCCAAAAAAACTTTCTTCCCTCAGGCTTTCAGGAGCTCTTGTAACCTCCTAGAACTATTCAGCTGTAGAATTTAAGTTGAAGAAACTCATTTTCTTATCAAAATGGAATAGAATTTTCTCTGAGGAACTGCTCAGTAGTAATCCACTCCATCAGTATATACTCCATTAAAAGGAATACTTTCTTTTCCCTCACACCATCCAGCCTATGACTGAGTACCTTTAAGAAGCAACATTCATTGAAATGAAGCTTCAGATAGGTATTCCTGTATCTAACATACTTGGAATACTATCACACTGGGAGAGGAATTGCATTCAAATCACTCTCCCATTCAGAACTCCTTTACTATCCATTCATATGTGATCTCTCAAGGTAGTTGCTGGGTTAGATTAAGCACTAACTTGAATTAGTATGTAAAATTTATTTTTCCCAATATGCTTCTACTTCTACTGCATCTAAGGATAGTTCTGATAGTCATATTCATGTGAACGGTGTGTAACTAAAAGAGGAAAGATATATGTTGCATTTCTATACCAGGATAATTGAGTTCTCGTGTTTGCTAGACCACTAGAGCAAGCAGGCTGGAAGGCAAGATCAGTTTTGGGTTATCTGATCTGAGATCTGATAATAACTGATATTATTTCTAAGAGTTTCTTGTTCTGCTTGATAGAACTCAATTGCTTGATAGTCTTTTAAGATAGACTATATACCTCCTTGTCCTTTCTAACCTTTCTAAAACTTCATTTGTCTGATCGATTTTTTTCTCATTGAAGTTTGCTTTTAGATTGTATAAATGTTCTCATTGATGTGTAATATCTAGTAATAACATGTTCTTGATTCTGTTTTGTAATTGTTGCATGAGTGTCCTTTGAAGATAACCCAAATAATGTTCCTTTGGACAGAAGCTGTTTACTGCTGGGCCTTTGTATTAAATCCTTTTCCTTGCAATAGAGTCTTACTTGAAGTATTCATGTGGGAATTGGGAGCTTGAGTTTACCAAATAAATTCCTGGGAAGGCCTAGCATAGACAGCAGAAGGTCCTTTATAAGAGTTCACCTAATAATGCATGCTATATCATTTTTTTAGGTATTCTTACCATTTTTGTGTGTCTCTTGCTTTCTTCACACATCAGCTGCATAAAATATAGGCCTAAGTTGGCATGTTCCTTTAACATACTTCTGTTCAAGCAGTCAGCTGGCCTCTGTTCTCCCACAGGTTCTACTCACATTCTTACTCCCACCAAATTTCTCATGGACCTGAGACACCCCGACTTCAGGGAGTCCACTAGGGTATCTTTTGAGGATCAGGCTCCAACAATGGAGTGAGAGCCAGAAACAAAGTAAAAGCAGCTTATTAAAAAAAAGAAACTCTTCTATTCTGAAGGGTTTTCTTTGATTATTCCGTCACTCTTTTTCTTTTCTTTTTTCCTTTTTAGTTTATTTTTTATTTGGTTTTCTTTTAACTAGAAAATGCTTGCAGTTCTTAATACCGATTGAAAATGTGTCCAGTGCTGCCTTCACAAATTCCCACTATGAAATTCTCTCTGGGCCCAATTTTGCCAACATCCTCATACTTCGTTACCTGCCATTCAGTTTAGAAAGCTGAAGTCCACTGATTTTTAATTTGAAAATTAACTGATTTGAATTTCAGCACTCTTAGAGGAAGCTGGGAGTTAAACAGTGACTGAGTCACAGTGCCTTAGCCTCCAAGTCTAGGGTTGGGTTTATGAGCATTGGGCAGGCCCCTGAAAATCTATGAACTTTTGGTTGTGTCATGAATGTGTGAGTAAGACTAGGTTAATTAATTCAGGAGGAAGTTGGACCTGTGAACCAATAGAAATTAATATTTAGGTTAGTAAACATAAAACACATTAATACAGGGCTGGTGGGTTTATTGGAGTTAAAAAGAATAAATAGTAGAGCCTAGGTATATGGCAGAGCTGGTACATGTAATTTTTTTTTTTATGATGGACACATCATAAAGGATAATTTTTAAAGACCTGTGACCTGGGGTTATAGCCACTTTGTACTTCAGTAATACTGAGTAGTGAATGGAGTGGTTCCTCATTTTATAATGTTCTTCTAGGAAAGTAATACTTTTCTGATCATTTAATTTCTCAATATTTATTCTATTTTTCTTTTTCTGTCCTATAAATATTTTTCAATAGTTTTTGAAGAGTTAAAGATCAGTGTCAGGTTTTTTCTTGGCTATATAAAATTATGGAAAGTCCTAAGATGAACGATCAGTTCTCATTTGTTTTAAAGTATTTTGTTGATTTGGTGATAATCCAAATTCTTTTCATTTGAAACTCAGATATATCTTCTTGTTTAGTAGTGGTTGTAATAAAATATTTGGATTGGGAAGACACTGGGTTTTTTTCTCTTTGTTTCAATTGTTTCTACTTTTCCCACTTTTCATTAACAGGAGTAACTGAGTTTTGAATAGAACTTTGTTTCCCAAATCCTAAAATATGAAAGTGTGCAAAAGCCATGCTTAAGGGTAGAGCCAGTATGCAGAGGTTTAAATGCTTATCTGACAGTTGGATCTGGGTTAACCCATTTAAAACCATTCAGCCTCTCTTCTGCCCAGTTCTCCACATTGAGGTTGCCCAACACTATAATCACCCAGACCACTAAGTGAAAAATTATATTTTTAAACATATATCATGCCAGTCAGTAAGTCAGTAAACATTTATTTCGTATTTATTATGCTATCTACCAGATACTGTGCTAAATAGTGAGAATGCAAAGAAAACCAAAAAAATAATCCCTGCTCTTAAGGAGTGAACAATCTAATAGTGGAGACAACATGCAAACAACTATGTAAGTAAGGTAGATACAGGATAAATTGGAAATATCTAACAGAGAGAAGGCACTGAATTTAAGGGAAATAGGAAAAGACTTCTATGGAAGTTAGGATTTTATTTTGGACTCAAAGGAAGCCAGGGAATCCAGGAAGCAGAGTCAAGAAGGGCCAATATTCCAGGCATGGGAGGCAGTCTGGGGAAATGTCCCAAGTGGGATGGTGGAGTTTTTTGTTCAAGGAACCACAGAGAGGTCAGTGTTACTGGATCATAGATTATGTGGAGGGATATAAGACTTAAGAAGACTGGAAATGTTGTGGGGGAGGACAGATTAAGAAGGGCTTTGAATGCCAAATAAAGAATTTCATATTTGACCTGAAGTCATAGGGAACCATTGAAGTTTATTGATGAGGGAGGGGAAGAGGACAGTCAGACATTAGCTTTGGAAAGATTAGCTGAGTGGAAGCTGGATTGGAGTTGGAGGATTTGAAGCAGACAGATATCCTTCCCCCCCACCCCCCATCCCCGGCCCCATCAACCCCTCCTCCCAAAGCAGGCTCTTGCAGTAATCCAGACTTGAGGTAATGAAGGCCACACTAGAGTGGTGGCAGTGTCACTGTAGAAAAGGGGGCTCATTCAGGAGATACATTACAAAGCTAAAAACTATAGGCCTTGGCAAGAGTGAGGAGCTGGGGGAGAGATGAGAGAATGTGGTTAGAGAGTGAGTTTAAATAAAGAAGGCTAAAACAGTAACTCTGTTGTTCAGTCATGTTCCCATTTGGAGGTTTTCTTGGCAAAGATATTGACATAGCTTTACTGTTTGCTTCTGCAGCTCATTTTATGGATGAGGAAACTAAGGCAAACAGGGTCAAGTGATTTGCAAGTTTCTGAGGCCAGATTTGAGCTCACAAAGATGAGTCTTCCTTACTCCAGGCCTGGCACTCTATCCATCATATCATCCAGATGCCCTGTAGTATTTCTTAAAGATTAAAAATATTCCCTTTGACCCCAGCCACATGAAAAATCCAGTGACGTGAAACTGGTCTTGTCTCATTCTATTTTACTCTCAGTGGGGACCAAGGGTCCAGCTCTGGCTTGATTGACCTTGGGCAAACCCTTTCACTTCTGGGCCTTCAAGCTTCACTCTGAGATGAGAGTTAAATTTGGCAACCTCCAAGGTTC
The DNA here is from genome assembly GCA_023553655.1 of Myrmecobius fasciatus. NCBI lineage: Eukaryota > Metazoa > Chordata > Mammalia > Dasyuromorphia > Myrmecobiidae > Myrmecobius > Myrmecobius fasciatus. Next base: position 15,158 of record JAJPUD010006719.1, on the reverse strand, counting down.
ATCCCAACTCTTAAATATGCAATCCCGTGACTGTGGGGATTGAGCTGTTAAGACTGGAGACTTAAGTAGCCTTAGCAAGCCATAAAACAGACCCCAACCTTGGAATGGTGAGTGCAAAGAGTGGCTGTACTTGTTTCTGCCATTGACCTACAGTGCCTTCTTAGGCAAGGCAATTTATCTGTTGACCGTAATGCTGTTGTCTGTAAAATGAAGGAACTGAGCTAAATGACCTCTAAGGTGCTTCCCAGCTCTAATCCCTAACATGCTATAATTTAGTGTCAAACTAAAATAGAAAATAAGGTCACTATTGTTCATAAGGATCTCTGTGGAATGCATATTGATTTAGAAACCATCTACTAACATTATCTCTGTTCTATTATATTTTTATTTATTTTTTTCAAATATATTCCAGTTACATTGTAATCTAGTTCAGCTGGTACTCAGCTGTTCAAGGGTCCTAGGTATTTGATTTTTCTGCTGTAATTCAATTTCCTTTCATTCATTCATGTAGTTACATTTTTCATAAAATTCCACTTAACATGTATTGCTTTTCAGTGAATTTCAGACAATAGTTCTGTTAGATCACATTAGAAGAGTATTATAAATATGTTTATCTCTATTGTACCTTTAAGCTATTCAAAAGTGGGGTAGTTCTTAAGATAGAGGTTGGCTTCCAATTCTCATCATTCCATTACTTAGTTTTCCTGACAAAGTTTGGCAGGACTTTTGAGACCACAGACTGTAGAAATAGGTTATTATGATCCTGAAAATCATTCAGGGATGGTTATGTTGTTATTATTGGTTCATTGGTAATTGTCTTAATTGTCTTTCCTCCACTAGGCTTGAAAATAGGAGCAATTATTTTAAATCTAGAATATAGACACACATTGATGAGTTCTTAATCAGGGATATATAGTATGCAGATGGCAAGTAGGTGGATAGCATTTGCTGCAAGTTATATTTTAAGATTTGGGGGGTGGTGGGTGTTAGAAATTGTTCTTTATAGCTATGGCAAATAATTTGTAGGATTAAAGCAATTTTTATCAGAGTTTCCAAATTTTTGAGAATTGAATTTTGGAAGACAGGAACAAGGAGTGAAAATTCAGTGACTCTGATAGTGATTTATTATGATTCTCTTGGGACATAATTTTCTGGCTCTATTAGAAGGAACCTTTTATTTGCTGAGTAGATCTTTTTTTGCTAAATGGTCTGCAGAGATCTGCAACTGCCACCAGAGCACATGAGAAAATTTTGTATTTTCTGCTTCTAAAATGATTTGGGGGATTGTGTTTTAGGAACATTACAGAGAAAGCATATTGCCATGAACTTTTGGGGGGAGAATCAGTTGGGGTTAAGTGATTCGCCCAAGGTCACAAACTAGGAATTGTCTATGGCTGGATTTGAACTCAGATCCTCCTGACTTCAGAGCCAGTGACTTTGTCTACTGTGCCATCTATCTGCCCCATTGACCCTGACTGGGTAAGGAAAATGGTTGTAATGTAATATGGCTTTTTCTTGTGTTGGTTGTCCTAGCGACCAAAAATTAGACAAACACTTAATTTGCCTGTTTTTTCTCCTCCTAAATTTTAGTTATTAAAAATATTTAGAGGTAGAAAAGATAAAGTTTGTAGTAAATAACCATGAAGCCATAATTAAGGCAGGCATTGTTTGTAGTATCATGAGTAAGAGTATCGATTATCTATTGTTTCTTTTCCTTGTTCTATAGCCAGAGCTAACTTAGACTTTATTATATTAATGACAGAATCAACTTGGATGTTTGAACCCATAAGTAAGGCCCAGCCTCATTTCATTTCCACTAAACATTTTACCAAATAGTTTGATAAGTCCAAAAAAAAAGAATTTGATTTTATCCTGTACTCTATGTAACTTCACTGAACCTATAAGTAATGGCCTAGCTTCATTTCATTTCCAATAAATATCTTACTAGATAATTTGACAAGTCAAAAAAAAAAAAAAGATTTGATTTGATCCTGTAATCTATATAACTTCATCATGAAGAGCTTACTGCCTGATGAAAAGGCTAAGAGATGATTAGAAGCAAAATTAGGAGAATCAAGGGGTCTGGATAATTTCAAAATCATCCTCATTAAATTGTCAATTTGGGAAACACTGAATTTTTGGTTGAGTTTGTGTGTATATTTTAAAAATGATTTTGTGGTATTTCTGTCTTTATGATAAGATTATTATTAGTTTTTTTCAATGAAAATCAAATAGGAGCCTGAAATCTGAATTCAGGAGCTGTCATTTACAAATACTTTTGCCAAGTCTGAAATGAATATAATAAGCCAACTGCCCAGAGAAGAACAGTTGAAAAGTAGAATTTTGTGGGTTGTGTACTTATGTCTCAAGCCTTTAGAACAGTTAAAGACATTTGGATTTGTTTCAGGACATAAATAGAAAGAATTTGGTGGGTGTAGACCTAGTTTTTGTTTATCTCTGTCCTCATCCCACAGTCTTCAAATTACTTAAGATAAAAGTTAACCTTTCAAATCAGGAAAGTGACTTCAGTGTTTGAGCTGCAGCATCAGGAATCCTAAAACCTGACGTAAAATCTCAACTCTGCTACTTTAGCAGCATTTCCTTGGGCTTCAATTTCCTCAGTCTTTAAAAAGGAGTTAATATTTGTATAGCTTACCTCACAAGAATGTTATGAGGATCAAATAGGATGGTGTATACAGTGTTATATATGCCATAAGTCAAAATGAGAGTTAATTACCGTATTCTAGAGGAGTATTAGCAAGGTCACTTCTGATTCTGAATTAGAACTAGAATGGCATAGGGAAATTAAGAGACAAAAGATCACATAGACCAAGACCATGTATCTTGATTGTACCCTTAAATACCTAAGTTTTTCAGCAAATCAGATATTTGCAAACATGTATTTAATACATACATATATACATAGAAATAAATACAATTTATTTGACTAGATCTTGATGCTGCTGACTCAGTAGGTTATCCCTATAGGTCATTAATAATTTCACTTATAAACTTGTACTATAAAACAAAATGGAATTATTCACAATGTTCTTGAGTAACGAGTACCTAAGTATTACCAACAAAAAGTATTAAACCTGATCCATCTTAGGAGTTTTAAAACTAACTACTAGGTGACTTAGATTAATTCGAATGAATTGGTAAAGATCCAAGTGAGTTAAAGGCATTTTATATACCTGACTTATTTCTGTACTTGGAACAGGCTCCTCCTGGTTTTAGCCATTTAACTTTTATCCAAAGATAGATAAAACTAGGAGTTCTGGCTAGGCAAGGGGTTTCACTACACAATCACTTCTGGTCACCAAACCAGTAGCAGAAAAATCTTAATTTATGAACCCCTAGCTTTTGTATTTATGATCAACTGTAGAGAAAACTAGGTGAAAAAATTTCCTGCTCTGTACAAATGCTACGTTTCAGTGAGAAAGTCCTTGTAAATTGTTTTCTTTCTGCAGTAAAGTGCTTCCTTGATGAAAACAACTGTAGAATCATTCACATACAAGTTTAAAAAAAAAAAAAAGTACATTGACTGCATTGGGCTGAGAATTGGAAGGCTCTTGTTTGAATAAAATGAAGTCATGCCTATTAAGCACTTTACACACTTAAGTATCATAAATGCCAGTTATTATTTTTAGTCTCAGATCTGCCACTAGTGTGTAACCTTGGACAAGTTACTTAAACGCTGCTTCTTATTTTCTCCATTTATAAAATAAGGATCACAATAGCTGTCCCTCTATCTCTCTCAGACATGTTAAGAGGATCATAAGATCATAGATGATGAAAGCACTTTGGAAGAAGGAGCCCTCTAAAAATGTCTGGTGGCATTTCTGAAGTTGGTATGTTCAGTTTGGGTTATCCCAGATTTGTAGACCAATGAGTTAGCTCAGTGTCTTGAGCAGGGTATTTTTCTCAGTCAGTCTATCTTGGAAGTAGCAAAAATTGATAGAGGAAAAAACCTGAGTGTCTGGAAAAGTATACCATAAGTTAGAAGAAGCTTCTATTGAGAATGGGTCATGCAGGTTTTCTCTTTCTCTGCCTTTTCCCATTTCCAATATGTCCCTTCTTCCACCATCCCCTTCCCTGTTCGAGTCCCTAGACTAGCCAAGGAGGCAGGAGCTTTCTAGTTGGAGGTACTTCTGCTCTGTCAACAGTTGCAGGATAAACTTTGTGAGTGTCAGAAAAAGGCATAAGGACCCAGGATCCTGCTAAATAACTCATCTGCCAATTTTGGGGATTTAATCTGGCTTCCAGTAGCTTTCTTTCCCTCCTTACACCTATGATTGCCCTCTTTCCTTTCCCCATGTCTCTTGGGAGGCACATTTTCAAGTACGGACAGCTTTTATTTCCTTCTCTCCCACCCGGGATATCTTTCTTTGAAGCCCACTGCTGCATGCATGCAGTCCTCATGCTCCACACACCACTCTGCTGCTCGCAATCACTCCTCTTCTGTTTGGTCCATGTCCAAACCACACAATCCATGCATCTTTTTTTAACCTCACTTAGATATCTTTCTCTCTCCTCCTCCTCCTCTTCTTCCTCTCTCCTATCTCTCTCTCTTTCTCCTTATTAAAAAAGGCCTTCATTTTTTTTTTTTTTTTTTTTTTTGCAGTAGAAGTATAAATAATTCCATTAGGCTTAAATTTTTGCAAGCATTTCCAATCTAACAATGCGCGATATCTTCAAGGTAAGACCTCAGGTACTCAAGCTCCCCTCCCCTGCACACCTGAGGTCCCACCAACAATTCCATGGTGGTACCTATTATTTGGATCTCAGAGAGTACCCCTCCCCTCCCAGGTCCTCAAACTTGTCAGCCTCTTCCCCAACCCTATCACTACCACACTTTCCCATGTAGTATCTGGTATTTCTTCCAACAACAGCCAAATATATATATATATATATGTATATATATATATATATATAAAGCCGTCCATTCTGACTTCACTGTGGTAATCAAAAGAGGAATTGCCATAGAGTCAGTGTTTCAGAGACAAAGACAGCATATGTTGAGCAACTTAATTGGAAACAAGCTTTGCTCCTGGGTGTGGTCCCAATTTCTGCCTTAATTAAGGAGTTCCTTCTTTCTCCCACAAATATTTTGACACTGTCCCTAACCCAAACCCTTCCAAGCCTTTATTTCATCAAGACCAGGGTGGGGGTGGGGGTGGAAAATTTGCCTGTGCCCCTTATCTAGCAGGTCCAGGTATCTATAATTGAAGTGCAGAAAGATGTTTGAAGGCTAGTGTCTTCCTTAGAAGACTCACTTTGTTTTTCTTTAATCTGCCTTTCCTAGGAGCCACGCACATCCTCACCCCACAGAAACTGCTGGATACGCTGAAGAAACTGAATAAAACAGATGAAGAAATCACCAGTTAAAATAACCAAACGACCCCTTCCAAAACGTGAATAATCTCTATGGCTCTTGGCAGCTTCCTACGGCTGGTCTTAGATGTTACTTTGCAGTACCCGTTCTCATTTTCCATCAATCCCCACTGCACGCCCTGGCTTTCCCTCTTTGGTCTTGTGTTTGATGAAACCTTCTTCTTGTTTAAAACAAAGGGAAATAATGCATTGTGTCTATATAAAAGAGAGCAGAGTATGTTTGCATCTAAAAAAAAATTCATTTTTAAGTGATGACTGGATATCTCCTCTCTCTTCCTCCATTATGTTTGGCATTGTGACCTTATTCCCACCCCAGTGCAACATGAATGCTCTCTGTGGAAATTGCTTGAAAACAGATAGGTAGAAATTTGGTTTTTAAATGTCCTTTTTTTTTTCCTGAGGTTGGGGTTGGATGCAGGTAGAATTGTTCCCATTCTTGTTGGGCATTTTTTCTTACTGTGGAGTTTTCTGTGTTCTTGGAATATGTTAAAATGCAGATTGGTCCTTGTCCTTTTTCCACTCTCCATTCCTCATTGTTTCTTTTGATCCAGATGTACTTGAAAATAGAGATCAGGTGACATCTGTTTGGTCTTGTGGAAAATATGACCTCCACTTTACCCAGCACCTGATGTCTTCCAGGGGTACAGCTACAGTCCCATGTAGGGCTGTCCAAGGCTGGAGCACCAAACAGTATCACTTCCTTTTTCCAAGGGAAAGATGACCTTGATGCTGCCACATCTGTCCTCTGAAACCCTGCACCACTTAGATAGTGCTTTGCAAATTCAAGGAAAAGATGTGGTTCTCATTGACACTTCATATTTATTCAAAAAGAAAAACTGTGTTCTTGGAATTTTAAATGTTAGTCAACTGAACCAAAACCATAGTCTTTATTTAATCTTCTTAGGAGTTCAAAGTGATGTGGACCCCAAACTCCCTTATCTAGGCATACCTGCAAATGATAAATACCTAATTCTTATTAGGGTCAAACCTGGAGAAAATTATTCCACAAAGAAGGGTCCTTGAGTCCCAAGATTTAAATATATTCACTTACCTGAAGAACAGGGGCATCAGATAAATTATTGATGTAGGTTCTGTCTGTAACCTCTATGCCCGTTGAACCAAATCCCTTTCCAGATATTCTTAGTTTCATATACAATAATTGATTTTCCATAGTGTGAATTCAGATGATATCATGCTTATGAGAATTTTAAAAATGCAAATAAGACCATTTTCACCTTGCATTAAGCTTAATTCTGAAACAAAAGGCAGTCTTACCATTAGTCTGGAGGCTCTGTGCCGCTTTGCATTCAGCCCTGCCTAGTAGTGCACATTATCTTTTTCTGCCGTATTGTCCAGTAGTGAAATGTTCTGGCAGTGGGAGTCCCCTGGTTCCCCAGGCCCAGCAGTCCCTCACCCTTTCATCCCAGCCGATTGTGTGTATAATACTTAATGTGTCTTGTGATGTTGTTGCAAGCTTGATGTATGGTAGCTTAATTGCAAGCCTCTTCCTTTCAGATGTCTTTCTTCTCTCCCTCTTAGATGCATTATGGTGTTTTCTTATCTTCTTAAGGCATTGAAACCTTCCCTTTGCACTGAGAAAATCAATTCTGCCCCTTCTTTGTTTTCAGATTCGTCTCTTCCATCCCTCCTTCCCCTTTTTGAAGCTGTTTTTTCCCCTTTAGGGCAAAAGCTATAAACATTTGCACTGATTTTTTTTTTTTTAAACTTTGATTGCCCTTGGTTTTATTTCTTTCTTTGAAATAGCCGTGTACATGCTTTGGAATCTTGTTTTAGACATTGTTTTTCTTTTCTCTGTTGGTTATTTATATGAAAATAATTTATCAAAAGGAAAACTTTAAAAAAAAGCTAGTCTGTCTTGAAACTTGTTTACCTCGAATTTATTGGAATCTCAATGTTTGAAAGTGTTGAAGCACAAACATGTATCATCTCTATATCTGTTCTTCTGTACTAAAGCACTCAAGTCTATGAAATAAATAAGCTCCTATTCATGGCGCACGGAAGTGACTCCTGGTTTTATTTGGCTTTTGGAATAGAAATAGGCAGATTTCTTTTCTATTGCTGCCTTGTGTGGAGGAAATTGATACACTGGGGCATACACCAATGTTCTTCAAGATCAGAATTATTTGCAGTACTTTCCCTTTAGAAACTCCTTCATCTCTAGGCTCACTCCACAAAGTTAGTCATAAGGTCTGCAACATCAGCTAAACATTTTAGGTAAACTATCATCTCCTTTGTGAAGATTGCTTCATGTTTTGTAAACCACGTGTTATGAAGCAGGAACCTTTATAAATATTTTCAAGTAAAGATTCATGCCATAATAGTGTCTTCATAAGCTCAGATCACATTATTTGTTAACATGGCCTACTTTATCTTCCTCTACTCTCACATCTATGTTATCTCAAATCATTCAACCTATATAATGATTTGTAACAAACCTTTTCAAAGCTAGAATCTGTTTGATTTATATCCAATCTTCCAGGTTCTTTGTGATTCAAATTTATTCTCTTGCCTCTCAAGACTTTGGGCTGGGGTTTCAAGTGGTAGTCTTAAGGAGCCTGTTTACTGAAAAGTAGATTTCGGGTACAAGGGTTTGAGAAGCCCTTTATTTATTCTCAGTTATTTTTCCTGGGCCTTTATTTTTCTTTTCCCAATTATTTTCCCCTTTTTCTTCCCCAGAGCACCTAAGTCAAGACTTAGTAAAACAAATTATCAATCAATGGTTTGTTTTTTGTTTTGTTTTGTTTTTTGCTTTTTTGTTGAGGCAATTGAGGTTAAGTGACTTGCCCAGGGTTACACAGCTAGGGAATGTTAAGTGTCAGAGACCAGATTTGAACTCAGGTCCTCCTGACTTCAGGGCTGGTGTTCTATCCACTGTGCCACCTAGCTGCCCCATAATGAATGGGGTTTTAAATTAAATGAATGCTTAAATAGCACAGAGAGATCTGTTAGACATACAACTTAAAGTTAATCAGGCTGAAGTTTCTCAAAAACATCTGGCTCTACTACCAGAAGTTGAAATTTGCAGATCATAGTGATGGCTTTGAGTTAATAAAATGGATTGGTATGTACCAGGATCTCTACTCCAATTCTGATCATATCCAAGAGAGGAAAAGGAGAACCAGGACAAAAATATTTCTGTACTTAGGCTTGGGGTTTTATTTTAGATTATTTCTCTCTTGCTTATTTTGTTCCCCATACTATACTCCTGTCATTCTCTCCAAATAGATGATGGATTACATCTCCAACTTCCTGGTTCTCTGCCAATGAGTACCCAGTGCAGTACTGGACTTGAGATCGATGTCCCAGAAGTGTTTGTAGAAAGAAGTCAGGCCCTTCAGATAAATGGCATAATGCTCATTCAGTTAACAAAGAGAGTTATCACATGTGTTAGGACCATTATGATGACTTATGCCATTTCAGGAATTGTGGACCCCAGGATTCATAGAAGTATAGTTTACATGTGACATAACAATGTGTCATGATGGTCTTCTGGTACCCCACAGATTCCTCTTTTCACCTTCTGTGACCATAGAAATATGTGAACATAGTAAGGTTATCTTGTTGAGGCAGATCAGGTGATTATGCTATTATTGCTTCTCCCAGAAGTGAACTACTCCTGTCAGAATCTGCTCCTTTCCTTTTCGAGAGGGGTCTCTTCTCCCATCCTCTACTTATATCTGCCTTTAGACTCCAAAAATCTGAGTGTGCACTGCTCTAAGCCTTCTTCTCTAACTTATCTTAACTTTAATTTCTCTTCCTATCAGAAGAGCCTGCAGTCTACCAGAAAGCAGATATGTCTTTCTGTCACACAAAGCTTTTGGCCTCCCGCATACTGCTAGTTTTAAGAAAGTTAATAATTACATTCGTCCACACATATTTTTGAATTTGAGCATTGAAAGTCTAAACCTTTGGCCCAATGCAACATTACCTTGTACATCCTCCCTGACAAGGTGATTACGTGCTTGAAATGCTGGTCTCTATTGCTGGACAGTCCTAATTGTTAGAAAGTTCTATCTTGTTTTAAAACTAGATCTGTTCCTCATAATCTGCACTCTGGAGTAATTAAAAATACATCTAATCTGGGAAACAAAGTTTAAATACCTAAAATCAAGGCTTTAGTTCCACTTTTGTATGACCTTGAACAGCTTGCTTCTGCTCTGGGCTTCAACTTCATTTGTAAAATGAGGGAGTTGACCTAGATCAGGTCAACTTAACTCTTTTTATGTTATGAGCCCCTTTGGCAGTCTGCTGAAACTGATGTCCCATTCTCAGAATAATGGTTTTAAACACATAAAAGGATTACAAAGAAAATGAATTATATTGAAGTGAATATATAATTTTTCTCATCCAAATTCATAGATTCCCTGAAATCTCTCCATTAGGACTTGGGATTTCCAGATTAGGAATCCCTGAATTGAATGGTCTCACAAATATTCCTTCTAGCATAAATTCCTAAATCCTTATAATCTATATCCCAGTTATCTACTAAATCCTAAATTAGTGATACTAACAACAATACTGGAAGCCCAGAGGAAGAAGAAATCAATGTGTGCTGGGATGTTCAGAGAAGCCTTTATGGGAGGCTCTACCATGTAATTAGATTAAATGGCATATTCATCGGTTCTTTTAAAATTTTCTTTGTGAAGAAAATATTTGTTGGTCAACACATATAAACCCATGTTATTCAGCTATTTGCATTGACAGTGCTGAAAAAAATTTATGATGGGACAAAATCAAGCACAAATTTCCATAAACTCTTTGCCCTTCTGTTAAAGGCAGCCTTACTTTACAACCTTAGTATGCAAAGCTAATTGGTGTTACTTTGTACCCATGTTGACTGCCTTGCTGTTTCTGCTATTTTAAAAGTTACTATAAGAAATGGGAAAAACAATTTTAACTTAGTTTTAGGGGAACAAAAATAGCCAGTTGGTCAACAATAATGAATGACAAAACGTTGTGGGCCTCTATCTTTCTGGCACCTGGGCATTTACTCAGAGAGGAAGCATGTCACCAAGAAAGAAATACTCTACCTGCTGTGGCTATAAAAGATCTGAGACGAATAGACATAACAGTCCACATACTCACCTTCCCAACATGTCAAGGAAAAAGGCTCATCCGAACTTCTTTTCACCTGGATAAATAAGCATATTTAGTTGAAAGTGGGAAGGAAATTATGATGGACTTGATGGCTGGCCCTACCCTAGGGATGTATTTGGGTAATGAAATAAGAGTTGCAATGTAGAGCTGGAGTAGCCACCATACCTGTATCTTATCCTTTCTCAAAGAAAGACCAATCAGGAGATGACAGGATCTTCCAGTCACCACCCATAGTGACTCCAAGAGTCATCAGTTTGGATGTTGGCTAGGGAATAATACTAATAGATGTTCTCCCTGGAGACAGGATGCTTTGGGAACTTCAAATGAAGAAGCTGCTCAACCCTAGTTCAGCTATTTGGGGGTTACTTAGGTGAAAGAAGAAGAGATGGAGCTCAGGCCATGTCTAGAGGTTAGGAAAGAGTCCCAGCTTTGTTTGGATCCTGGGCAGGCAAACTACAGTTAGCCCTGCCACACTACAACTTGCCCCATCTCAGTTTCGATATATCAAAGGTCAACATAAGAAATTAGATGAGAATTTTAGGGAACTTTGCAGAAGCTGCAGATGACACTCAAAAGGCCAGCAGACAACACAGAAAACATTTAGAAATTCATAAATGCATAAACATGTGTATAATATTTTTACTCAAAATTGATCTACATATGTCCTATGACCAAATACTTAACCTAACTTGTACAATAAAGTACTGTAAATATTCCATAAGAGAAAAAGAAAAATATTCAGACTTCTTTGGGGCAAAGGGAGGGCCAAAATATTTTATGTAGATTTTACAGATCATGGGAGTGTAGCACCCCTAACTCCTATTCTGTGGAAGGATTAACTGTAATCCCTTCACTGCAGGAAAAGGGGGCAGCCTGAAGCTTTCCTCATGCCACTTCATTATTTATGACAAATCCTCAGAGAGGAAAGCCCTGTGGTGGGAACAAGATGGAGGGCTTTGCCTTCTGAAGGATGCCTTTTCCTCTTTGTCTCCCCCCTCCTCTTTTCTCTTCCTCCTCCTCTCCAAAGCTCCAAGTTCTGGGCCTTTTTCTTTCAAATTCTTTTAAATTTCTTTCAAAATTTTGTCATCCCTGACTTCTCAAAATTTCCTGAAACTGAGAGGGAGGGCAAGTGGACTGAATTGAAAATGTGTTGAGCCACTTTTCCAGGTGACAAGGTCACTTCAGGGCTCCTTAGTCCTGTGAGAGACAAGGGACAGGCTTCCTTAGGAGGAGAGAAATGCTTCTCCAGATGTAAAAAGTCTTTCTGTCCTCCCTGGGAAAAGGGTGGGTTCATAGGGAAAAGGAGAAGATAGAGCTAGATCCTCTGTCCCCACTACAGGGGATTCCTTGGGATTCCTCTATATCCACCAAGGACACCTTTTCTTTCCTTCAAAGTTTTTCCTTTCCAAATTACTACAACTTTTCTGAAGTAGGGATCTACGGCCAGGGTTCATGTAGAAGAAGCACAGAACATCCCCTTCCAGCTTAGCTATTTGTTCTGCATCATGAGACCGGAGGCCACAACTTCTGTCCTTCTGAGGGAAGCCAAATTTCAACAACTTGACTGAAAACAGGAGACAGAAGACAGTACTAGTCCCTGCTCTGACCCTAACTCTGGATTTATCTTTCCTCCTTGGTAAATTGAATAGTTGGATAAGGCAATCACTAGGACTCTTCCAGCTCTAATAGTCAGTGAGTCTGATGTTTGTGCTTCATTGGATCCTGCCACAGTTATCTTGAACTGAATGAGCCTTCTCTGTGACCAAGTCACTTTCCCTCTTTGGGGCTTCAGTTTCCTCCTCAGTAAAATTGGAATTGGACAAGATTATTTCCAAGATCAGAGCAGCTAGGTGGCCCAGTGGTTTGAGTACTAGGCTTGGAAGCAGTTAAGATTCATCTCTCTGAGTTCAAATCCAGCCTCAGACATTTTCTAGCTGTGTGACCCCAAGCAAGTCACTTAACCCTGAATGCCTCATCTGTAAAATGAGCTGAAGAAGGTAATGTCCAACCACTCCAGTATCTCTGTCAAGAAAACTCCAAATGGGGTCATAAAGAGTCAGACATGACTGAACAACCAATTGTATGATGCTGAGAGTTTGGGGAGTTTACTTCAAGTCAGTTGTTCCAAGCAGTGCAAAGAACACTGGCTCTCAATTTAGAGTGACCTAGATTTTAATCCTACACTTATCATCTTGTTAACTTAGGCAAGTCAATCTCCTTGGGTCTATGTTTCCTTATTTGTCAAATGAGAAGAAATGGTTTTTAACATCACTTCCAGTTCAAGCACTATGATGCTGTGATCCCTTCTCCCACACCATCTGTTATTTGTGTAAAGGTTAACATTCCATCTCTACTCCCCAGAAACGCCATGTGTCAAGAAAAAGAACTTTGCTTTGAGCACCCAATTTATCAAAAATAATTAGTTTAAAATAACTACCCAATACCTAATGACCTGATTATTCTTGAAGGACAGCCTTCTCATAACCATGGCCTCATGATGTTCAAGGGTCTCTGTTTTTCTCCTCCATAGGGAAGTATTTACTTCCTGCCTCTTCTTCCAAATGAATGCATCATTTGTACTGCTTGTCCCAGGTGCAAAAATTCCTGCTTATGTCTCTGGTTTCAGCTTTGCCACTAACTAGCTATGTGACCTTGGGCAAACTTCATCATCTCTCCAGACATGAGGGTTCAGTTGCTTAGAGAATCATCAGGTGCTAACTAGCAAGATACCCCTAGGAAAGAGTCCATGGATGAATGAATCAGGAGACCCACATTTGAATCTCAGCTCTGCTATTTACTGCCTATATGACCTTGGGCAAAACACTTAATTGCTTTGGGCCTCATTTTTCCTTCTTATTAAATATGGCAATAAGTTAGATGATCTTTGAGGTCCCTTTCAGTCTGTAATAACAACAACAATAATAAGGATACCTAGCATTTACATAACACTTTAAGGTTTACAAATACATTTGTTATCTCATTTGATTTCACAACTCTTAAGTAGGTGCCAATCTATGAATTCACAATAATCTTTAGGCAATGTTTATTGAATAGGTTTAATAATCCCCAACTAGGGACATTTAGGTGTCACAGTGAACTGAAGTCAGGAAGATCAGAATTCAAAACCAGCCTTACACACTTACTAGATGTGTGATCCTGGCCAAGTCACTTAACCCTATTTGTCTCAGTTTCTTCATCTGTAAATTGAGCTGGAGAAGGAAATATTCAACATTCTAGTATCTTTTCCAAGAAAACCCCAGAGGGGTCACAAAGAGTCTGACATGATTGAAATGACTGAACAATATCAATCTTTGCCTTGTGTACCTCATAGAAGTATTAGAATGATCAAATAAGAAAATAGATTGGAAGACAATTTAAAATGATGTGATCCAGTCAATATTCATCTTTGTTCCTGTGATTTTATTTCTTTCCCTTTTATCCAAGTAGCCACCCTTCTGAAGCCCCCAAACTATGGAAATACCATAATTCTGAGGAAATTTCAATAATCAAAAGGCCAAAATAATGCCAGTCTTATCACCAACATAATCAAAGCCCTTTTCCTTTTCCTCTCTCTTTTAGTTAATTGGAACTCTATTGGACTGTGAGTTCTTCAAAATGAAAGGGTTCTCTTTTATCTTTCTTTGTATCTCCAGTTTTCAACACAATATCTGGCATGTAGAGGTGCTTAATAAATATTTATTGCCGACTTCCTTCCGGGGGTGGAGCCATGGTGGCGGAGATCAGACAGGATTCTCTGTAACCTCCTCTAACCTCCCCTCAAACCAACAAAATATGAAGCCTCTAGACTGATTCTGAAGCAAAAAAATCCACAATATCTGGAGAACAACACGATTCTAGAAGAAGATACTCTGGAAGAACCTCAAAACAGGTCTGTTTTAATGGGGCAGGGGGTGGCCTACTGAACCCAGACTGCAGCACAGGGAGACCGGGGCAGGGAGCTGGAGCAGGGAGCTGGAACAGGAGTCAGAACAGGAGTGGGAGCGTTGTGCTTTTCACACACCTGGGAGTCTTCTGCGAGCCTCTTGGAACAATTTGTCCTGATTGTGGGCAGGTGGTTTGAAGGGTCTGCCTTTTGAGGGGGATAGATTGTGAACCACTGAACCCCTGATGAGCATCGTAACTAGCTGCCATTACACAGCACCTTAAAGCAATCAATCAAACAACAGGTCTGATAAGCACCAGAAATAATTCAATCAGCGGAGCTGCCCAGCTCCTGACATAATTCAATCAGCAGAACTGCCCAGTTCCTGAAATAACTCAATCAGCAGAACTGCCCCAGGGCAAATTAAAGCAGCTGTCCCACCTTTGCCCTAAACAGACCTCACACCTTTAAAAAAAAAATGAATAAAAAACCAAAAAGAGCTCTCACCATAGACAACTTTTATGGAGAGAGGGAAGAACAGACCTCAAATCCTGAGGCCCCTAAAGGTAAAGCAACTCCAGAAAAAGCCCCAAAGAGAGACATAAATTGGTCTCCATGTCACAAGGCTTTCTTTGAAGATTGCATAAAAAATCTTAAAAGAGAGTTAGAAGAAACATGGGGAAACGAAATGAGATCACTGCAAAATAAAATAGAAAAAATGGAAAAAGAATGCAATGAACAAAAAAATGTAATTGGTCAATTG
>JAJPUD010006718.1:105561-122778 GCA_023553655.1 Myrmecobius fasciatus | reverse complement strand
TTTTTTTTTTTCAAAAATTCTTAACTTAAAATGGGCACTTCCACAATATTCTATTGTTTTTATATATAGAAATTTCTATATATAAAAATTATTATGTTTATATGTAGAAAAGGAAGATTGTATATGAAACTGTGGCTCTTATGTATAGTTTGCCCTTGTTTCTAAGCATTTGATTCCTTCTATTCTCTTTTGTGCAGTTGAAAAAATGCCCCATAGCCTCACTTTTCTTATTTAAAAAAATTATTTTTGGTAGCTTTGTTCCTAGCTTCCCTCTCTCTGTCAATTCTGTCCTCTCCCTCCAAAAGAAAAACAAAACTTTTTTTTTAAACAATTAATCAAAACAAATCCCTACATTGGCCCTATCCAAAAAATGTGCATCTCATTCTGTGTCTTAAGTCCATCAGCTTTCTCTCAGGAGGCAAGTTGCATATTTCACCATCAGTCTTTTGGAGTCATGGTTGGCCTTTTAAATCAACTTAGGTTTTTTTTTTTCAAAGTTGTGTACAGAAGATAGAAACAAGTGTAAATCATGGATAATGGATATAAAAGCATGGCATAGTTCTATAAGAAAATGTAGGAGGTGATTAAAGTTCAAATGAGAGGATGTTGATGGAGAAAATTAAGGACAATTAAAAAAATGTTAGTTTTGTTGTTTTAAAAGCTATACTAAGGAAAAGAGAATCAAAGAAGAAAGAGGATCACTCTCCAGGCTTTATGGGATGATAGTAAACAGAGATGTTGAGAGGGAAGTTTAATGTTTTTAAATTTTGTGTGTGTGTGTGTGTGTGTGTGTGTGTGTGCTCCAGTGTTGTCAACATTTATTAACTACTTATTTTCTGCCAAGAGCTGCGCTAACTACTGGATGTCAAGAAGAATGGTCTTTGGATTGGACAAAATAGAATGGAAATGACTGATGGGGAATTCATACCTAAGATTAGTAGCAAGATAGTAGAAGGATGTCTGGCTGCCTTTGATGAGTTTGTTATGATGCCCCAATGAATGATATCCCAAGGCACTGAAAACACTGACAGATGTGATGGCTGAGCCTATGCCAGTGATCTTTAAAAGATAGTGCAGAGCTGGAAAGGTACTTCAGGATAGAAATATGGCAAGTGTCCTAATTTTCATTAAAAGGAAAAAGAATGGAATTTAAAAGCTCTAGGGCAGTGGATTTGGCTTTGATTCCTGGCAAAATACTGGGAAAAAACAAACTCTAGGAACAAAAACAAAAACAAACTAAAAAACACCAAGAAGGAACCCCAAATCTAAGTGAAGACTAAGTTCTGAGTAGAATGAACAGATTTTAGGATAGGTTTTAGAAAGTAATGATAATCTATAGAGCTCTCAAGACCTCAGAGCTGGTAACAATGCAGCTTCAGGATGGAGAAGTCCCTCAGGTAATGAGGATGAAGAAGGAATGGAGGGGTTGTTAAATGACAACACCAACAATAACAACAACTAGCATATATATATATATCTAACTATCTAACTATATATATATATATATAACTATAAATATAGGGTACCAGGAACCCTAATACTAAATGCTTTAACAATGTTATCTTATTTGATCCTAACAACAACCCTGGGTAATAGGTGCTATTATCCCCATTTTATATTTGAGAAAAATGAGGCAAACAGGTTAAATGACTTGCCTAGGGTCACACAGGTATAAATGTCTGAGGCTAGATCTGAATTTAGATCTTCCTGAATTTAGATTTGGAGCCCAGAACTTTATCCATTGCACCATTTAGCCTATTCCCAAATAACTAGCCTTGCTTTTTTTTGGTTAGGGTTCTTGGCAGAACAGATCAGGGAAATGCTATGGATGTAGTTTAATCAGATTTTAATGAAGCATTTGATGATTTCTTATTTTATTATTTTGAAGAAGACGAAAAGATGTAGGCTAGATGATTGTTCTGTTAGCCATATTTGGAATTGTTTGGAAGGTACACACACACATACACACACGCTCACACACACAACCACACCAAAAATAGTCATTAATGGTTCTTTTGTTTACTTGGAAGGGACTCTTGATTCTGGAGTGCCTGCAGGGATCCTGGCTTGTTCCTATGGTCAATAATTTGCATCAAGGAATGGCTAGATGCTTTGCTATCTAGGTTTGCAGGTGACCTAAACTGGAAAGGATAGATAAGATATTGAATAATAGGGTGAAATTCACAGCATCATGACATCACCAATTTAGAACTAGAAGGACCTTAAAGAACTACTGGTCCAGTTTCTCATTTTACAGTAGGGGAAAATTGAGGTCCAAAGAAGTTAAATAATTGGCCCAAGATCATACAGGGACTACATTGTCAGTATCATGATCTGAATCCAAGTCTTCCCACTCTAGATTCAATTCTGTTTCCATTCCCTTTCAATGAGATTCAAAAATATTTTGACATGTTAGAATACTGGATTAAATCTAGTAGATGAAAAATATTGGTGGAAGAAGCAAGAGGTGTAGTTCTATGTGCTTATCAGTATTGAGAACTCCCAGTATAGAAATTCCTTCCTTTGATGAAGATCTGAAACTCATAGTTTTAGGGAATTTCATGAGAAGTTAAGTGACTTTTTGTGATTACAAAATATGACACATATGTATTAGAGACAGGACTTGAACCCAAAGCTTTTTTGTTCCAAGGACAGCCTTTTATCCAACATACTACATTGTCTTTTAAAATAAAATTTAGAGGTAAGGTCTTACATAAATAGGCTTAAAAATGAATTCATAAGTATTAGATGGAAGAGGGAAGCTCATCTGAAAAAGATCTAACAGTTTGAGTAGCCTGCAAGCTCAGTATGAATTAGCAGTATAATATGACAGCCTCAAAGTGAACAGACAGCATAGTGTCTGGGAGTAGGGAGGTGTTGGCCCCACCATACTCTACCCTGTATAACACTTAAATATTTTATTTAGTTTCAGGTGCTATATTTTAGGGAGCAAATTGGTAAGCTGGAGAGCATCAAGATTATGACAGTCATCATGGTGAAGGGTCTCAAGATAATATCTGCTTCCTAAAATGACCAGCCTATTGTGCTTTGGGGTAGTTCTAATTATTAGGAAGTTTCTTCTTATTTAAAGTCTATTTGTTTCTTTGCATCTTCCAAACACTGACTCCAATTCTGTCTTCTAGAGCCAAGTTAAACAAGTTGAATCCTTCTTCCATATGACAGTCTTCAAATACTTGAGGATATATATATATATATATATATGTATACATATAAAATACTCCCCTTTCCCCAAATCTTCTCTTCTTTAGACTAAACACCTCCAATATCTTCATCTGACAAAGGGAGATCAAAAGGCAGGTGTTCAAATCTTGCCCCAAACACTCAACTATCTATATGACTCTAGACAAGTCACTTAACCATTTTTTTCTAATTTTGGTTATTTAGTTTGCTTTGCAAAACTGCTGGCAAACCAGTGACCTAGTCAGAGTGGGATAGACATATGATGTAAACCCCAGAGGAGAGGGTGCTGAATGATGGCAGAAGTTATCCCTGTCCTCTTGGCTTAAAGTGTTAAGTGGCACAAGAGAAATAACTATCACTAGAGAGGGTAATTAGAATTGTGTCACATTTTGGAGGTTAGCTTCTGTGACTTCCAAAAGATTGAAAGCATATGATAGACAGTCTTTGGCAGTGTTGACCCCTTCTCAAGATAATGTTCTAAATACATGAAATAAAATACATATTATTACAAAAATTATTTTGAAATGATTCTCAAAATATTAAAAAAGCAATAACCAAATTCTCAGACTCCAGTTTAAGAAGAACCCCTCAATCTCAGTTTCCTCATTTGTAAAGTGAGGGGATCCAACTTGATGGCTTCTGAGATTTCTTCCACTTCCAAATCTAGGGTCCTAAGAGATAGTCATGGTCTGGGTAATTAACATGAATGGAAATTCAGGGAAAAAAAGACTTGAAGGAGTGGCAAAGAATATAGGAAAAATTAACAAAATGAAAAAAGCACTTATATCTTGCCAGGCTTTGAATTAAGGAATACAAATAGAAAAGTGAGATAGTCTCTGTTCTCAGGGAGTAAAGGGCTCGGCTTTAGGGGTGATAGAAGGGCAGGTACAAAGGATTCAGATATAGGTTGGATGTCAAAGCCAATGGATCCTTAGGTCAAACGTCAACGTCCAGGTGTTTGGAGGGGGAAGAGACAGGGAAAAAATGTAAATTCTAGTGAATTGTAGGGCATAGTGGCAGCTGGGTGACTCTAAGTAAATCATTATTTTCTCTGAACCTCAATGAGAAAAGCATCTATATTAGGGGGCCATGGTAAAGCTCAAATAATGTCTGTGAAGTCTTTTGCAAACCTGATGCCAGACTAGGGACCTAGTCAGAGTGGGATAGTTGGATGGTGTAAACCCCAGAGGACAGGTTGCTGAGTGATGGCAGGAGTCATCCATTTGCAATTGCGGCATATTTTGGAGGTCAGCTTCTGTGAGTTCCAAACGATTGAAAGCATATGATTGGAAGAGATCCAAGATTGAAGGGAGTTGGTTGATGATGGGTTTCCAATTCACACAATGGAAGGGGTGGCTGGAGTTAACTCAGGTAATACTGAAATGATTTATATATGAATTGGGTAGAACTGTACTATGAATCAATCATTAAAAAAAAATAGCCAGGATCTTAATGCATACATTGCCATGGCTGGCTGAATGGATCAGATTTCATTGAGAAAGGATTATGCCTCATAGTACTGACAATGGGAACAATTCCTAATGTAAATCAATTAATAAGGCTAATAGTGAACAGGGAGTAACACCCTCAACCCAAGTCTCCACATTGTGTGTCAAATTTGAGCAATCGTTGACTACAAACAACGGGTAAATAATAGAAAGATTCAGAGCAGGAATTGTATATCTGACAAGTAGTTTGCTTGCTAGAAGAATAAGGTGGCACAATGTGGCATTTGTTGAATTAGGGTGAGATAAGGACTAATCTTAGATATTTGTTAGCTTTAGTCAGTTCCAACAATGAAACAGAATGTGATTTGTCCTCTAATTTAAAACTGATCTAAATTAAAATTTTGAAAACTTTAAAATTTACTATTTAACAATTTTTTAAGGACTTTTCTTACTTCTTTTAATCACAACTTCATGTGATTCATTCTCCTTAGCATAAGTTTAGGGACCAAGTCTCCCTTTCCTTTCTAGTTCTTTAAATTCTTTTTCTAGTTCTTTCTGAAAGCTTGTGTGTGTGTGTGTGTGTGTGTGTGTGTGTGTGTGTGTGAGAGAGAGAGAGAGAGAGAGAGAGAGAGAGAGAGAGAGAGAGAGAGATAGTTTGTCGGCATCCCTTCAAACTGTTCTTTCCAGGTAATCTACCCTATTTCCATTTCTTTACTCCCCTGTCTCCATCTAATCCCCAAGAATTATTAGCCTGGACTCTTTTTTCCCTTGGTCTCTGAAAAATATGGATTCTTTCTTATTTGGACCTCAAGTCCACCATTGGTCTCAGGGACACACTATAAGCCTCCAGAATAGCTAGTATCCCTTGGATTGTATCATTAGAAATTTTCTGATGAGTTCTATTTCTGGAGACCAGTTGAAGAGAAAATGCATATGAAGGGGACATATGCATGGCTGAGGAACATGAACAGCCAGGGCACCATTTCCTGCACTCACAGCAGCATTCACAATGGAATCCTTCTCTGTTCTATTTATTCTGGCTTGCTTCACTGAAAAACTGCTAATGAACGACCTCTGCTGATGTCATTATCTGTGAGCAGTTTTCTCCACTGATCTTGGGGTCTTTTGCTGATCTATTCTCCCTGCAGTGTTGTTTACCTGTACTCTCTAATGTTATCTCCAACTGTTTTGCTCTTTGCCGCCCTCTCTTACCAACACCAGTTGGGATCTCTGTGGGAGTTTCATCTCAGATCATAGATACTGCTCTTTTGTGATTTCAGGTTCTAGCCAGTGATACCCAGCTAGCCAGTGAAACCATTGGGCATTTTTCGTTTACTTTTAGGTGGGACTAGTGGGGTTTCCAATGACAGACTTCCACAAAGATAATTGTAGGTGGCAGCTCCATTCCAGTTAGCTCCAGATAAAAATTTGAAATTTATCATAGTGTGAAGGATTATAGATTTGGAACCGAAGTCATAGAATTTAGCACCTTTTTTATTTTGTTTTTTACATAAGCCACTATTGGCTTTTGATTAAATTTTCTTTCTTTGAAATTCAGCCAGTGGCCTCT
This sequence comes from Myrmecobius fasciatus, assembly GCA_023553655.1. Taxonomy (NCBI): domain Eukaryota; kingdom Metazoa; phylum Chordata; class Mammalia; order Dasyuromorphia; family Myrmecobiidae; genus Myrmecobius; species Myrmecobius fasciatus. The sequence goes on along the minus strand of JAJPUD010006718.1, from coordinate 116,559 downwards.
GCTTCTTCTTTATTTGCTTCATCTGGATTACTTTGTCTTGAGCTCTGGTTCTTAGCCTGATTCCCCCATGCTCTTCTCAATGAGCACATCATGATGATTTTGTATTTAGTCCTTCACTCATGAAATTGTTATTCATTCAACAGACATTAAACAGCCGTTTAGGGCAGAGAATCACCCTATGTTCTCTTATGAAAGACAACATAGTCCTTGCTCTAATGGATCTTAATAGCCTAATTGGGAGAAAAGAAAGGCAAAATAGAGAAAGACAGGAAATGTTGAAGAAGCAGTATGGTACAGTGGAAAGAAAACTGAATTAGAAGTCGAGGATCTGGGTTCAAATCCAGTATTATCACTACCTTTTTGACTTGAGCTAGTCTTTTAACTCTGTCCCTCAGTTTCCTCAATTGTAAAATGTTGGTTTAGATGGTCTCTTAGGTTCCTTTCAACTCTGATTGAATGAATTACTTGGAGGAAAAGTTCCATGAAAGAGATGCAGCCTGTCTTGTCTGGAAGGAAGAGAAAGATTTCAACAGACAGAAAAGTGGAGTAAGTGCATTCTAGGCAAGGAAAGTGGTCTGCATAAATATGGAAGGAAGGCAATGGGCATGACATCAGGATGAAGACTGAGTAAGGGCAGTCAAGGGATTATTGGTTAACATGAATAGAGCAGTTTCATTTGAACAGTGGGGTTAAATAGTAGATGTCAAATAATTAAGAAGTAAATGGATAGTAACTAAACAGAGGCAGCAAAGTAGAAAATTCTTTCCAGGAGTTTGATAGTGATATATATATATATATATATCATATGATCATATGAATCATATATATATATATATGTATATATATATATGAAATATCAGGAGGAATATGGGAGAATAAGAAGTGGAAGAAGGATCAAATATAGTATTTTTTCCCCTAGGATGGGATAGACTCAATAATTTTTGTAGGCAGTAGAGGAGCCAGTAAATAGGGAGAGATTAAACTTAAAAGGAGGTGTGGAATGATAGAAGGTACAAGCTTTTAGAGATGGGAAAAGATGTGATCTTTCTATGACAGCAAAAGATGGCATGGTCTTAGCAAAAAAAAAAAAGGTATATATCCCTCAGATATTGGAGTAAAAGGATAATGGATGAAACCATATTGGGGAATGGAGCTCATGAGGGATGGCCACTGTTTTCTCAAGAATGGAAGAGAAGGACATCTTCTGAGAAGGAAAGAGTGAAGGAAGCATTGGGGAACTGAAGAAAAAAGAGAAGGTTTGGAATAGCTCCTGATTGAAGTGGTATAGAGAATCAGTGAAGGAAGCATCAAAGTTTTACCATGTAGCAGTGAGAGCTCAATTGAGTTTAGATAATGTTTTTGACTTGGTTACATGGTAGTATGACTTCCACTGGGCATATTCGGTGAGGAGAACATAGATATGAGTAGGAAATGAAGATGGTAGGTGTGATCCAGAGGGAGCAAGGGATTCAAAGGTAGAGGATAGTGTGTAGCTAAACTGGCTGATCACCAGCAAGTCAGGACTGTGAAGAGGAGAACGTGAGGTGCAAATTGAGGTGGTTGGAAAAACAGTGCAATGGAGGGACTGAATGTTGTGAGGATGAGGAGCAGGTTTATAAAGAGTGCAAATGAGGGGAATGGAAGGACTGGAGATAGTGAGCAGGAAGTTCAAAATCAAGAAGGACAAATACTTTCTAGGAATTGCATATAAAAAGATAAAACAGTGAAACAGAAAGAGTACAGGATTTATTGTCAAAGGATTTTGGTTTGAATCATTGATCTACCTTGACCTCAGTTTCCCCATCAGTAAAATAAATAAGTTATATTAGATGACCTTTTAGGTCTCCTTCATTTTCAAATTTAAGATTTTATGACCTTTTTGTAAAATCAAAAATTGATTTTACAAGATAGGAAGTGGATGGCTAGACGCCCTTCGTCTGAAAAAAAGCCTGGGGGTCTTTAGCAGACTGGAACTAAATATGACATAATAGTGTGATATAATGACTAAGAGGGCTAACATCTTAAACTGCCTCAACAAGTGCCTAGTACTACTCTTCATTCCCCTCTCAACCCACTCATTGTGATGTTCACCTGCTCAATTGTGCTGTTCCATAAGTGTTCCATTTTCTTAATGAAAAACTCTGACTTTTTTCAATCTGACCTATTATTCCTTCTCTTCTTAAATATTATCCCTCCTAGACCTATGCCACCTTCATTTTGATCTCCAATAGTTCTACCTCTTACTATTCTCCCAATCATCTCTGCTTTGCTTTCACATTCTTCCCTTCCAAATCTCTTTCATCCTATTGTTAACAATTCAGCTTTATATTGTTATCTATTTGATAACCCTTAAATCTCTTGTTTCCTCTCCTCTGTCCCTCACCCAATCTTAGCTTTAGACAATCTCACCATTTGGTTCTTCCATTTCTACACATCTGCTGCTGAATGGATTTGAAGGAAATCATACAACCATACTAACTGGGCTATTAACTCTAAATCCAGGTCTTCCAACTTCAGTTGGACCCTCACTATAATAAGGTAATACTTTTATTCCTCACTAAATGATTCCCTATCTCACATTCCACAGAAACTATTTCAAATTTTCCTCTTATCTCTTCCTAATTTCCTTTCTCCTTAGTTCTCTTAGCTGAGGATTGCTACTTTTATTGAAAAAATTGAGGTCCTTTTAATGAGCTCCCTTTTCTTCTTTTCATCTCAAAACATTATCCCTCAATTCTCCCAGTCTCTGAACATAAGGTAGCTCTTTTTGCCAAGCCAATCCCTCTACAATGCCCTTCTTATTCTCTCTCTCTCATCTCTGCCTAGAATGTAATCCTTCCATATCTTTGCCTTCTAGAAATCCTCTCTTCCTCCAAGACTCAGCTCAAAGACCCAAAGCCTTTTCTGACCCTCCCCCTCAACTGCTAGTCGCCATATTCCCTTGCTTACTAAAATTCTTTTCTATCAATTCTGTCTATGATTGTTGTCTGTTCCATTAGTCAGAAATAAGAGAACATTGTATATGGTAACAATGATGTTATTTTAAGAATGATTTTGAATGACTAAGTCATTTTGACTTTTATGAATATCCAAATTAATGACAAAAGATATAAAAAGAAAGATGCTGTCTGCATCCAGAGAAAGAGCTGATGAATAAAAATATGTATACAATGGTTGTGTGTGTGTGTGTGTATGTGTGTGTAATGGTAGCCATCTCTAGGGTGAAGGGAGAAAAAAAAGAAAAATTACATGATAATTTTATTATATTTAAAAAAAAATAGCAAGGGATACATAATAACTTTGCAATTTAATGTGCAATCATCTTTTATTTTCTATTCTATTATGTTATGGAAATAATTGTTTTATTTCTAAATTTCAGAATAAAATAATAATTTTTAAAAAAGAATATAAGCACTTAAAGAATAGAGGAAGATAGATGTTTCTGGGTGCATAGGATCATGAAGAGTCATTCATACATAATTGAATGACTGTACAACTATAGAGAGTAGAGATTGTTTCATTCATGATCTTTTATATGCGGGTGTTTGGGGATTCAAGTGTGTGGCACATAGTAAGTGCTTAATAAATATTTGTTTGCTTAATTGACTTGGGAGATGATATGGCCTATGATATTGCTGAGTGCAGGCTAACATTAAAATATAACTAGGAAATATTTAATGAAATAAAAATTAATAAAAAAAGAAATATATAAATACCCATGGTTTTCTAAATCATTATGTGGCCTGCCAGAATTCTTATTTAGGGTTTAGTGGCCCTATTTCTCTCTGGATGTGACACCCCTTATATAGAGAAAGGATTAGCTTGACTTTAGACATAAGAACTACAGATGACTGGGACTTATGAGAAGCAAATTAGGCTTGATGGCAGCCTACAAAGCTTAAACTCCCTACCAGTTAGAGCTGTCCAAAAGTGGAAAAGAATTGGCAGAGGAGGTAGCATGTTCATATCATCAGAGGTCTTCAAAGCAAAGGCTGGATAAACACTAGCCAGATACGTTGTGTGTGTGTGTGGGGGGTCTGTTGTTCATTGGACCAAATGGCCTCTGGTCTTTCAGCTTGGAAATGCTATTATTTTGTAGCTGTTGATAAGCTTTAGGCTTTAGGGTCATCTGCATTAAGATGATTTGAGGATTGCTCTACTTGACAATCATGGCGTCTTTTGAAAAAGATCTTTTAGTTCTTCATCCCTTACCATTTTTCTGGCATGAGCCCATTCCACCTGGATATATGAAGTTCACCATATTACTTTATTGGTGTAGTGAGAAGGACATTGGATCTCAGGTCAAGATACTTGAATTCTAAGCACATCTCTACCACTAGTTTACTGTGTGACTATGGACAAGTCACTTGACCTAGAGAGGTCTTATTTTAACTAATTTCTAAACTTCTGTTTAGAAAACTCCATGACAATTCTCAGTTACAGGCCATGTCTCCTTCCCCCATTGCCTAACTCTATGTTCCAAGGAATCCTGATTGTCTTTCATTATAGTAGTTAAGATATTACATCTCTATTTTAATACAAAAATCTTGGATCCACAGAGCTCATCTCCTAATCCCAACTCTACAACTCTAATAAATCACTTTTGTATAGAGTGACTTAATGCTACAGGTGACAAACTTTGAACACAATTAGCAAACCTTAAGAATGCTGCTTTACAATAAATTGGGAAATCATCTTTACATTTAAGGGTTCTGATAAAGGTCTCATCTCTAAAATATATAGAGAATTGTCTCATATTTATAAAAATTCAAGCCATTCTCCAATCAATAAATGGTCAAAGGATATGAACAGACAATTTTCAGAGGATGAAATTAAAACTATTTATAGTCATATGAAAAGGTGCTCCAAATCACTATTGATCAGAGAAATGCAAATCAAGACAACCCTGAGATACCACTTCACACCTGTCAGATTGGCTAAAATGACAGGAAAAGTTAATGATGAATGTTGGAGGGGTTGTGGGAGGGCTGGGACACTGATGCATTGTTGGTGGAGCTGTGAACGGATACAGCCATTCTGGAGAACAATTTGGAGCTATGCTCAAAAAGTTATCAAACTGTGCATACCCTTTGACCCAGCAGCATTTCTATTGGGCTTATATCCCAAAGAAATCATAAAGGAAGGAAAAGGCCCCACATGTGCAAGAATGTTTGTGGCAGCCCTTTTTGTAGTGGCTAGAAACTGGAAATTGAATAGATGCCCTTCAATTGGAGAATGGCTGAATAAATTATGGTATATGAAGGTTATGGAATATTATTGTTCTGTAAGAAATGACCAGCAAGATGATTTCAGAGAGGCCTGGAGAGACTTACATGAACTGATGCTGAGTGAAATGAGCAGAACCAGGAGATCATTATACACAGCAACAACAGTACTATATGACGATCAATTCTGATGGACATGGCTCTCTTCAACAATGAAATGTTTCAAACCACCTCCAATTGTTCACTGAAGAGAGCCATATACACCCAGAGAGAGGGATGCGAAATGTGGACCACAACATAACATTCTCATACTCCTTGATTGATGTTTGCTTACATTGTGTTTCCTTTATCTGATATATCGTTCGTGTAGATAAGATTTTTCTTGCACACCAATGATAAGTTTGGAAATATGTATACATATATTCGATTTGCCAATATTTTAACATAATTAACATGTAGTGGATATCCTGCCATCTAGGGGGTGGGGTGGGGAGTTGGGGGGAAAATTTGTAACGGAAAACTATGTAAGGGTTATTGTTGAAGAATTACCCACACATATGTTATTCAAATAAAATAAAAATTAAAAAAAAAAAAGAATGCTGCTTTAAATGATTATAGTTTAGATTCCAGCAGGACAGGAGTTAACTGCATATAATACAACTTCTCTTTCTTAATACAATTCAGGTCTTATTCTCATTTATTTCTATGTTAGACCTTATGGTTCCAGTTTTTTCATCATAATTTTGAATCACAAAAGACATTATAATTAGACTCAGTAAGTACAACATTTCTCCTGAACCTGGCTTAAGAGGTATTTACCTAAGCCATAAATATATTTATTTAATGACTTATCCCTTGGGTAAATCAAACCCATTTTTGTAATCTTTTCCTAAGGGTTTCCTCCCTCTCTTTAGTGTTAAGGGTGTAACTTAAAACACTAAAAAGCAAGAAATCTAGACATGGAGTTTTATGACATTGAAATGCACTCCTTAAACAATGGTAGACATAAGATGAGAATTGCTCTGGCCAGCATTATTAACAACTGGAAAAACCAAACCACAAAAAATTTGGAAATAATCCAAAATAATAAAATGTTTTTTTTCAATGGTGAACAGGATTTTAAAATTGTAACTCAGAAGGTCAACCAAGAAGGCTTTTGAGCTGAAGATAACCTGTCAACCTTTTTCTTCTTTGTCTCCTCCAACTGCATTAACTCTCTAGGGGTGCTCAATAACTCCCTGAAAGCAGAATTCCTCCTCCCCCCCACCTCAAGGGACAGAATCATGTTCATCCAAATATTCAAATGAGTTTGTCTTCCAGGTCCACTGGGCTGTCCCTTTCTGCCTGAGAAGAGAATTCCATATCACCATGGGAACCAGGGAACTGAGGTCCAAGACTGACCTATAGAGGGCCCGGAAAGTGGATTACTTAGCACTCTTTATTATGTGGCCCAGTTTTGAAAGGAGTTATTTTGGGAATATAAAAATAATAGATGCTATAAATGAGTCACAGTGCCATCGCTCAGAAAAATACTAGTAATTTCCAGGGCTGGTCTTTGATATGGGGTTATTTGATTGTATTTCCTCTAGACCATTACATTTGTGCCATGTAGAGCCTGGCTTCCTAGACTCAGATGGCCTTTAGATATCTATGATGTCAAGAAATAATTCATTCTGGGAAATAGCATTTATCACCTTATTAATATTTATTAGAGTTGCAAGGGAAATCAGAGACCATCTGATCTAAACCCCTCATTTTACAGATGGAGAAAATGAGACCCAGAATTAAAGTTACTTACCCCAGATCACATAGTCAGTGGAAGAACTGGCATTGGGGTTCTTAGACCTATATGCCATAAATATGGCATGTGTGTAGTGATAAGCCATTGTGATGAAGTGGAAAGGATGATGGTGCTAGACTCTGAGATTTTGAGTTCAAATCTTGGCTCTTGTAATTGCTAGTTATGTGATTTTGGTTAATTTATTTCATTTCTTTGGACTTTGGTTTCCTTATTTATAAAATGATGGATCTGGTTTTGGTGGCTTGCTTAGGCCTATTTCTAGGTTTATTACTTGATAAGTGATAATCAAGTGATATCAAGTGATAATAATAGAAAATGTAGAGTGGCTTAAGTGAGTTGCTAGATTTGGCTGAGGGCATTAGATGAGCAGGAAATAGAAATATAGTTAAAGAACTCAGGTAGGAGCTTTTGCTTTGAAGCATCTTAGGGGATTTATCTGACTATTACTTATCATAACCAGGATAGGGACTTTCAGGACTTACATAGTAGTCAAACAATGGTTACCATATTGAGTTGAGTTGAATTTTGAAGGAGACTAGGGATTTTAAAAAGCAGAGGTGAGAAAAAGGCATGGGGGAAAAACTGCTCAAAGGCAGAGAGATGGTATTTAGGTTGCCATGTGCACCATTTGGCTGAACCATAGAGTATGTGAAGGGGAGTTATGTATATAACAAGTCTGAAAAGATAGTTTGGTTATAGCATAGTTTGTTCTTTATTCAATGGGCATCCAGTTTATTTCCAGTTCTGTTTTAGATTATTTAACTCACACAAGTATGTGTGTAGGTTTCAGAAACTCATAGAAAATTAGCTGCTTTAATCCTTGAACTGCAGAGAATACTTGTAACAAGGTCAATGAATCATACCAGTGTTGACACTATGACTACTAATGTTTACTAATTAGGAGCGGGAGATGTTCCTCAAGGATGAATTTCTCTTCCTCTGGGCTGTGCTGTGTGAGGGAGAGTAAATAGTCTGGATGCACGAAGCGTTATTCATATGGGCTTAGATTAGTTTTCAAAAAATAATTTGTAGTGATAAAAGCAAAAGGAATTATACTCCCACAATTTGAGCCCAAATCCCACCTCTCCATTGGCTTTCTGTGTGATCTGGGCAAAAGTAATTTAATCCAATCTTCTCATTTTATAGATGAGGAAACTGGTCTAAAGAATGGACCTTGCATGTATAGGGGGAGTTATTTTCATTGTCTTTATACCTGAAGTTAAGATAATTTCATCCTCCTTGGATTTCTAGAGTCTAGATCCCCATGACTTTTTGGGCCCTGTTCCTAGAGGATTTATGGTCCTTGATTTATTTTGGATCTGCCCCATGACAGCTATTGTAGCTTCCTTGGAACAGAGTTGTCAAACTAGAGGTTGAAAATAGCTGCAAAACTTCTGACTGAACCAGATAAAAATGTAATTGGGAAATGTTTAACAAAATAAATAAAAATACAACATAGAAAATGTTAACTTGTGCTTTTCTAAGTTAATATGTAGGCAGCAGGGATCTGTTTCTACTGCTGAGACGATTGTCACTATGGGGAAATAGACAGAGGCAGTGGGAGTCTGTTTACTTAACTAGAAATTATCTTTGCTCTTATCTAGCAAATATATTTGCCCTTTGTTTGATAACTGTATTCTATAAGCCAAGAAAACCTTCCTTATATATCTACATCTATCTGTCTGTACATATCCATATATATGTGCATGTCTATGTACATATGAGTACATATATCTATTTCTTGCATGTGTAGGGTGATTATTTTCATTATCTTTATGACTGAAGTTAAGGTAGCTGCTTTAGCCTCCTATAATATGCCTTGTTTAACAACTCCCTGCTAACACACATCAGACGAGACAGAGAACAGGGAGATGTAAGCTCAGCTGATGTTGCTCACCACTGTGATAGAAGAGATTCATTGCAGAGTCCAGGTTGAAGAATAATTGTCGGAGCTCCTCTAGATGCTCTTTTCTTCCCTTGACATTATATCCAGGACATTGCAGAGCCTCTTGGGATGTAGCTATAATTACTCAAAGGAGTTTAGCCTGATCATCCACATAGGAAAGACCAAATGGATGAAGAATGACCGTTGCCAAGATTTCATTTGGATGTACAACTTACTGAGTTCATCTATCAGGATGTACATCTGGGGAAGAATAGATGAACAAGAGATCCATCCAGAGTTAAACAGAAGGATGAGGGGGGTTAGATTTCCCACCCCAAAAAATTACAGGCTCCTTTGCTGACCCTAAACTCCCCAAGAAAGCAAAGACTGGACTCTTTTAGTCCAAATGTTCTATATGACAGCAAGACAGAATATAACTGTCTCCAGAGAATTTAAAATGAACATTACATAGAAGGCAATGCTGAGGTTTCTGTTGAGTGAGAATAGGCTGCCAAATATAAGAAATAAGGAGCTCTAAAGAAGAATAGATATAAAAGATGTCATTCAGAAACAGTATATAACAGGAAGAGAAGATGGGCCGGTCACAAGGCAAGAATAAGGGATGACAGGTAGACAGCCTGATTGTTTCACTCATATTCATTTCAGGAGAAAATGAGGAAGGCCTTCAGCACGGGGGATGGACCCTTGTGGTGAACTTATAATAAAAATGGATAATGAATAGAAAGGCATGGATGGTGTTGATCTGCATTGCGGAGGGAATTTCTGGATAGCTGCAATCACAAATCCATTTGAGCATTTGAGAAGACCTTTGCAAAGATACAGGAACTGTATTGTATCAGCCAAGAAATGTCCTTATCAAGGACAATCTTCCACTGAGTTCCTATAATTGGTTAATAAGCATTTATTAAGTTCTTGCTATAGACAAAGTACTGTGCTAAGAATTGGGGACACTGAGAAAGATTAAAGGAGCCTCATATCACACTTTTCATGTTCTTTTCATTATTTCAATATTTTATTATTTCTATTTATGATTGTATGTCTTATGTCCACATAGATTAAATATTTCTTTGGGGGCCCAGACCATGTTAATATCACTATTAAAAAACATTTCTTGTTTTCATTACCTATTTGGAATCAGACTTTTGAGATGGAAGGGATTTTTGAGGATGTCTAATTCAACCTCCTCTAGGACACCGTAGCTTGTGATTCTGAATTTGTTGCTTTAGAGAGTAACCTAAATGGTGGGAGAGGAGGCTCCTACTAAGAGCTTGCCATGTAAGAAAGTTACTTCTAGTTCTCATCCTGCCTCTGCTTTGAAAATATCCTATGCCTAGCATTTTAGTCCTTTTGTTTATATCCCTTACTATAACTGGAGATTCCAAATGGTGGCAAAATATTGAGGAAAATGTGAATTTTTCATTCAAACAGACATAAACTACATTAATTTCTTTTATTGAATACCCGTGTTTATACATCATTGTACTTGGCACTATGGGGAATACAGAAGACATAGGAGACAAAATTCTTAGCCTCGGGGAGGTTACAAAGTCAATGGAACAAAGCCCAGCTCTCAAAATGCAGAAGAGTTCAAACTCCGTTGAAAGCAAAAAGGAGGAAAATCCGATATGAGTGCTGAGGTCCCTGGCATAAGGTGGAAAGGTGTCCACAGCTCAGGGGAGGCAGGGAAGATCTATGCTTAAAAATCATAAAGGGGAGGTTCAGAGAGAGGTTGGGAAAAAGAATAGACAATCTTTCTCAGGGACAGGTGGGACACAGAAGCACAATTTAAAAAAATGTTATTTTTTCTGTTTTCTTTTTTTATTAAAACTTTTTATTTGCAAAGCAGATGCATAGGTAATTTTTCAACATTGACCCTTGCAAAACTTTCTGTTCCAAATTTTTCTTTTCTTTTTTTTAAGCTTTTTATTTGCATAACATATGTATGGGTAGTTCCCCAACCTTGATCTTTACATAGCTTTCCAATACAAATTTTATCCCAAGTCCCCTCCCCTCCCATAGATGGCAGGAAGTTCACTACATGTTAATAATGTTGAAATGCTTGAGAA
>JAJPUD010006718.1:51158-83725 GCA_023553655.1 Myrmecobius fasciatus | reverse complement strand
TCTCTCTCTCTCTCTCTCTCTCTCTCTCTCTCTCTCTCTCTCTCTCTTTCTCTCTCTCTTTCTCTTTCTCTCCTCTCTCTCTCTCTCTCTCTTTACACACACACATACATATATATGTATATTATAAAATCTCATTTGATCCCCATAATGGCCTTATTATTCCCATTTTACAGATATAAAAACTGTGCCTTGCTCAGTCAGGGTCATCCTGCTGGTAAGTGTCTGAGGTAGGATTTGCAGGATTTGCAGGTCTGTTGAACCACTTAGTTGTCTCACAATAGCATGAGGACTTTGAAAGAGAAAAATGAGGCAAAGTTTTATGGAATAGACTTCTTTTTTTCTTAGGCAATCTGAATTTTGGGGAAAGAAAAGCTCTTATTCCTCCCTCTTAGAATACCTTGTTTCCTTAAAAACTCAGCTCAAATTCTACCTTTTACAAGATAGCATTCTTGACTCAACCAACTGATTGCATCTTTCTCCCTTATTTTGTATAATAATATATATATAAATCTTAGGTTTTTATGAGTTTCCATATGATTTTAATGTCATTCAAAGATGATAGCAGTATGATGTCATAGAAAGTATGTTAGGACTGTAACTGTGGGCTTGATCTTGGCTTTCCCACAGTGCCTGGATTCCATGGAGCCTTTTTGAGTCCCAATTTCTTCATTTGTAAAATGAAGCATTGAATTATATGATATCTAAAGTAATTTCCACTTGAACATCCTGCAAGTCTAATCCCTCTTTGCTTTGTTTTATTTCTCTGGAAAAGGGGAATTATTTAGTGTGTCCTAAATCCTGGAGTATTATAAGAAGTGGGACCTAAAAATTGTTATGAGAAATTTGTAAATGCCACATAAAGGAAAATAATTTACAAGAGGCTATATAAATCATGTTTTTGTTATCAGTGATTATAGGGGGAAAGGAGAACTTTGCCAAGTTCCCCACAGTGATGCTGGACTTAATGTAGATACCTTATTGATTTTAGTCCTATCGTAGTTTGAGCTCAAGTGATCCACTAGTCTCAGCCTCCTCCAGTAACAGGAACTAGTGACTTGTGTTACTATCACAACAATTTATCAATGGTACAACTTATACTTAATAGGATTTTATTTAAGACCAATTCTTTTTATGAGTGTGAAAAAATCAATCAGCAAAGAATATGGGATTTTGTTGTTTGTTTTGACTTGAAAGATAATTGACATATAAGATAATTTCTAAATCCCATTCTCAATAATTGTTCCAACATTGTTATCCATGATAATTTTTTATCAGAATTGCTGAAGAAGGTTCCAATAGTCTTTGAGCTTCATCTGTTTTCTCTCTATCCTTTCCTTAAGCATGGTAGGAAGTACGCTAGAAGGACTGGAAGACACTTAAAGATCTTAAATAATCTACATACTCCTAGTAGCTAAGTAAAAATTTCTTAGAATTCAGAACTGGCTGTACAGGATTTTGAAACAGAATGAAAAGAGAGAATCTTCATCATCGGTGTGATTTGCAATTTGCTTTAGTATTAAATAAAAAGGGGTGGAACACCTCCAAGGGAACCCCATAGACCTGGATTGACCGATGTATGTGTTCTATGATACTCTGCAGGTGACTGCTGGCTCCTGGCAGCCATTGCTTCCCTGACCTTGAATGAAAAGCTTCTTTACCGAGTAGTCCCCAAGGGTCAGAGCTTCCAGAAGAACTATGCAGGAATTTTTCATTTTCAGGTACTATGACTTGTTTATTGTCCCTAACACCATTTTTTCCCACCCCAATTTGTAGTCTTCAGTGGCAAAGTCCATTCATTCAGTAAAACAAAGCAAAATAAACCGAACCAAAAAAAAAAAAAACAAAAAAAAACAAAAAAAACTCCCTTAAGTCAGTGGAGGAATTCTGCAATTGAAAAAGAATCCTGCAATCTTTTTGGGGAGGGGGACAGAATATGTTCAAAATAACTATAAAATCCCTATTCTGAATTCTTTGAAAATAATGTTTTTTTAGTAGACAGACATCATTCTGTTCCATCAACCTTTCCTTTGGCCCTTTATGACCAGACTCTGGGCTTTTTATCCTCCAGTTCTGGCAGTATGGAGAATGGGTGGATGTTGTCATCGATGATAGGCTACCCACAAAAAATGGGAATTTGCTATTTCTTCACTCAGAAGAAGGCAGAGAGTTCTGGAGTGCTCTCCTGGAAAAGGCCTATGCCAAGTAAGTGGGGGAAGTTTGGGGTTTAGGGGATCTCAAGGATGCCCACCATATTTCTGCACTGAAGCTTTGCACAAATCTATATTTATATGATCATGAATTTAGAGCTGGAAAGGATCTAGTGCCCTAGAACCCATTTTACAGATGATGAAACTGAACCTGAGAGAGATTAAGTGACCTGTTTATAGTCACATTGCTACTAAGTTTTAGAGATGGAACTCAGGCTTTCCTGACTCCACACCCAATCCAGTATCAACTATGTTATGCTGCTTCTCATAATCTAAATTAGTTTATGAGTTAAAATCTAAATTCTTCCACTTGATGACTATGTGACCTCAGGCAAATTAGTTAACCTATTTTTTGGCTTCCTCCTCTTTTAATAGAGATAACAGAGCTGACATAGAGCTAATAAAGTCCAAGATAAGCACTTTGGTATTAGTAAAACACTAAAGGAAAGATGAATAATAAAAAAAAATAATAAATGACCCCTTCACTCAACAGATGAAGCTTCTACTCTTTTGCTCAGCAACTCTTCTATCAACCTAAGCAACTTAGCAGTTTTTCTTGTTTAAACTAAATTGTGTCCATAAATTCCAGCTCACCTACCCTAGTTATAATTCCTGAGGTTCCTGTACCGGTCACTTCCAAATTTTCCTCCCCTGCAGAATTTTAGGTTACACTTTAATGTAGACTCCAATTTGATGGAAAGACAGAATTAATTAAAGCACAAGGAAGACAATAGGTGAACTCTGGAAGGGAATAGTCGTTAGTTCTATAAAATGGGTCCATAATATTTGTGTCAAATCATATTAATTTCAGTCCTGCAAACTGCTGACCTAACCACTGGAGCAATGACCTGAGTTGAATTCTAGGACAGTAAAGTCATGTTTTCCTGAGTAGTTTCCCCTAAGTCTATCACCTCCAAAAAACACCATTAACCATACATCTTCTGAAGAAGAGGTCCCTCCTCTTGTAGTCTTCCAGTTATAGCAGGTGCTATTTGAATATTAGCTGATGTCTAAAGATTAGGAGCAGTGAATCTTATTCTTTTTTTTTTTCTTTCCTTTTTTGCAGGCTCAATGGGTCCTATGAAGCTCTCACAGGAGGGTCTACTGTGGAGGGATTTGAAGATTTCACTGGAGGAATCTCTGAGTTTTATGATTTGAAAAAGGCCCCAACCAATCTGTATCAAATCATAAGGAAAGCTTTACGCTCTGGATCGCTGCTTGGCTGTTCTATTGATGTGAGCCAGGACTGTTTCCCTTTGTCTTCAATCTCTTTGAATAGGGGAAAAAACATGGTGGTGGAGATGGAGAGCATGGGAAAATGCTTTGAGCTGTGGCTGGGAGGCAGCACAATCTCTGCCTTAATGGGTATAAGTAAAGTTTTTTAGTGGTATCCAGCTTTATTCCTAGGAAGATCTTATTTTGATCTGAGATGTGTGTGAGTGGATAGACATAGAAAAATTCATTCTCATCAGAGTATCTAGGACTGTTATTGTTTACTTTTTGTTTTTAAGCTATGAACTCCAGTGTATTATACTCTATAATTGATTATTCCCTGAGTCCTATGTCTATCAATGGTATTTATTTGCTGAGTGATCTTGGATTCACTTTCTCTCCTCTACTTACCATAGTCAGTAAGTTAGACAGTAAGGTAGATTGGAGAAATGACTGAATTTGGGGGCAGGGGACCTAGATCCTATTCCTAGCTTTATTATTTACTTTTTATGTGGCCTCAGGTAAGACATTTTGCATGTCTCAGCTTCAGTTTCTTCAACTGTGAAATGAAGGATCAGAAATCCCTATGATCCTCTGAAGAGATTCAAGATATCTTATTCTTTGTTTTGAGATCCCTAATTGAAAACCTTTCCAGGGAAGTATGTTCTAAACTAAAGATCATCACCTCTTAGGAAGGGGAGTAAAGAAGAACTAAATGAGAGTCATAGAAATTAGATCTAGAATAATGTTTACATCATTTACCATTCTTTTTAGTTGCCGCATTTTGCCTGCTTTCCCCAATATAACTCCTTTCTCTTATCACCTCCAACCTTCTACCTAGTCAAGTAGATCATAACTCAGGTAAAAAGCTACTTATTTCAGAAGTGGACTAAATAAAAATACGATATTCTAATATTCTCTTTTGCCCAAAGTGTGATGGTTCTGCAAGCTATATGTGTATGTCCATCACTCTCTCTCTTTCTCTCCCTCCCTTTTCCTCCCTCCCTCTTCCTCTTTTTCTCCCATCTCCCTCTTTTTCTCTTTTTCTTTCTCTTCCTTTTCCTCCCTCCTTCCCTTCCTCCTTCCCCCCTCCCCCTCTCTGTCTCTCTCTTTCTCTCCTTCCCTCCTTCTTTCTCTTTCTTTCCCTCCCTCTCTCCTTTCTTTCCCCTCTTTCTCCCCCCCCCATCCTCATTAAATAAGGCAGCTAGGTGACAAAGTGGATCTGGGCCAAGAATCAGGAAGACCTGAATTCAAATACAGTTTCAGACACTTACTACCTGAAAAGCCAGTTTAATCTCTGTTTACTTCAGTTTCCTTAACTGTAAAATAAGGTTAATAACAGCACCTACCTGACAGATATTTTGAATCAAATGACATAATATTATAGTATAGTATAGTATAGTATAGTATAGTATAGTATAGTATAGTATAGTATAGTATAGTATAGTATATAGTAGGTGCTATTGAAATGTCTTTCCCTTTCATTTGGTTATCTATCTATCTATGTATCTATCTATCATCAATCTACTTATCTATCTTATGGCATAGTAGTATAATCCATTATATTTGAGGACTCTAATTTGCATCAAATATGACACAAGATAATTAGTGCTCCTCTGCAAGTGCAGGGTCAATCTCTCAAGAAGAAATGACTTCCCAGTTCCCTAGTGGCATTTCTAGGTCTGGTATGTCATGCCTGGGTCATGGCAGGCCCCGGGCACTTCGCTTGGCTGAGCAGGCTTAATTGGTGAAGGGCTTGACAATGATTGCTTTATTAAGTCCAAGACTTATTACTGTATTTGTATGACCTCATCCTGTCGTTGAAGCCCATGCCCTACCTGTGTACCATGTGTCATTAGAAGAAGTGGCAGGGCAAGCCCAAAATACTTCCTCTGCCAGCTTTCCAGACTGTGCTCTCTTTTTTACCCAGGTCACCAACGCGTTGGAATCACAGGAAGTCACCAGCCTGAAGCTGGTTAAGGGGCACGCTTACTCTGTCACTGGAGTTGAAGAGGTAAAACCAGGAATCCCTTCTTATCCCTCAAATTGATGCAGTGCATTTTGTTTGCATGGACCAAGAAAACTGAAATAATAGGGTGAACTATTGTGTCATAAAGTAAAATATCATATTGATATTTTATTATGATATCACATTGACATGGTATGTTGATTGATGTTCCTGGTCAATATAAGTGCTTTTAGTATTAAGCAAAGTATCCTTCAAAAGTTAAATAGGGAGGCAGCTAGGTGGTGCAATGGATAGAGCACCAGCCCTGAAGTCAAGAGGACCTGAGTTCAAATTTGATCTTAGACACTTAACCCTTCCTAGCTATATGACCCTGGGCAAGTCACTTAACCCCAATTGCCTCAGCAAAAGAAAAATATATATATATATATAAATAGGGTCTTTTAAAATTTAAATCTAGCCTATTACTTCAGTTGAATTTATTTAACATTGAGAGTATGGTGACAGTAAACAATGACTGACAAGATCATAGGTTATAATAACATAAGAATGTTACCTAACATGGTTATTTGCCATGGTGCTATTTTTTCTCCAGTTCTTTTGACCTATTCTTGAAATTTACTTATTATACTCACAGAATGCAGAATTAATGACTAAGTTATGAAATTTAATATAGTCAATGACTGACTACGGTTATGTGAATTCTCGAGTAATAATATACAAAGACTTGCTTCTAGGTGGCACAGTCTGTGGAATCCTGGGCCTGAATTCAGGGAAACCTGAGTTAAAATCTAGTCTTTCTCAATTTACTCAACCGTAAAATGGGGGATCATAGTAGCATTTACCACACAGGGTTGTTGTGAAGATCAAGTGAGGTAATAACTGAAAGATGGGTAGCACAGTGTCTGGCACATAGTAGACACTTAATAAATGCTTGTTCCTTTCTTCCTCCTCCTCCCTCTGCCCCAAAATAAATATCCTACAGTATATATCTGACCCCAACTTAAGAAGCTATAATGATTCTCTAAGACAGAGAATCTAGAATAGAGATGCCTCTAGGATAAAAAACACCTCACCTTGACATTTAGAGGCCTTTTAATTCTATTTCCAGATGACCCTTCCAGACTTACTTTACTTCCATTAGCTTACTTTATGTTCTTTTGAAAGCATCTGCTTTTCCCCTGAACTAAGCATTCCATTTTCCACCTATGTATTTTTTTTTTTTTTTTTGCTTTTTGCTCAGGCAATTGGGGTTAAGTGACTTGCCCAAGGTCACACAGTTAGGGAATGTTAAGTGTTTGAGACCAAACTTGAACCCAGGTCCTCCTGACTTCAGGGCTAGTGCTCTATCCACTGCACCACCTAGCTGCCTCCCACCTCTGTATTTTTGTATGGGCTATTGTGAATGCTTGGAATACTCCGTCTTCTCATCTCTATTTTTCTGTGTCCTTCAAGGCTCAAAAGAAGTGTCTTCCCTAAGGAAATCCTTTTCTTACTTCCCTAGTTAGTACTTTTGCTCATCTGAAATGATCATGTATTTCTTTACCACATAAATGACATTTTACTCTGTAGAATAATCTTCCTTAAGGGAGGAACTATTTTTCTGTATCCTCACTGCCTGGTCCATGGGAAGTGCTTGATAAAGGTTTGTTGAATTGAACTGAACATTTTTAAAAGGTTTTTTTTTTCCCCAAGAAAAGAATTCTAATGTAAACCTAATGTATCTGTAAACATGGGACACCAGGGGTGAATCTAAGTGCTCAATTTTGCCTTTTGGTGGAATTTGCAGGTTAATTACCATGGTCGCCTTGAAAAGCTAATTCGCCTAAGGAATCCATGGGGTGGGACGGAATGGAAAGGAGCATGGAGTGACAGGTAGGTCCCTTTTAGAGAGAGCCAAGTTTCTTTCACCGTATTTATATTATTGAGAATTTCAGAGAAGAAGCATTATGTAAATACAAGCAAAAATAATAATAAAAAATAGGTGGCTGTAGAGAATTTGGAAACCTTCACAGTTCAACAAGTACACAGTTTTTTTTAGAAAGAGGGCTGAGTCCAAGCTAGAAAAACTAAGCTGTCATGTTTAAGGCTGGATTTCTACTTCATCCATTTCAAATACAGGCAGGTCATTTGGAATTACTTCTGGCTCTAAGGAGCTCTCCTAGAAGCTTTCACATTCTCTGCCTAGAGCACAGTGTGGTCTAAAGGTCAAATCAATAACTTCTTCTTTGATCCTTTCAACTGGTCAGTATGACAATGGCCAAGCCATCAGGACCAATAGGAAATGGCACTTGGAGAATGAGATTTGATCTTGGGAGTCAAATGGTCACAACAGGCAGTGATCGATGGGCCTGGAGCTCACTCCATTAGCTCATTACCACTGGCAGATATTGATCTTTCATGGCAGAAGCCATTAATGACCAAAGAGGTTCTTTTCTGGCAGACCTCTCTGATGGTAGGAGAAGTGGGGAAGTCAGTCAGAAAGGGATACTCAAGGGCAACTTCCGTGATGTTCCAAGGTATTGATGCTTTAGAAACCAGTGTCATGTTTGTAAAGCTGTAGAGTTCTAAATAATGGAACAAACTCCATCCTAGTCAACAAGGTAGCTTGGGGCCAATGAACATCCCCTAGACTCCTATCAACAAAATGATTGACAAAATGACTAACTGTAACTCCACGGGACTGATGAGGAAGCATGCTACTCACTACGTGACTAGGAAGTGATGGACTCAATGTACAGAAAAAGACATATTTTTTGCACACAGCCAATGTGGGAATTTGTTTTGCTTGACAATATTTATTATAAGGATTTGTTTTTCAGTAGTATAGGAATAGGAAAGACAGAAAATAAATGCTTTATAATAAAAAATAATTTAAACAAAAGAAAAGAAGATCAGACCTGCTTGCCAAGGGTAGGAGCTGGTATTCACTAATGTCCCTCATCAAGGGTTGCTTCCTGTTCCCCCCTCCAAGGGCCCCCAAATCCTGCTGTGGTTTGAAACCACTTTAAAAATCAGTGACTGGCTGATTAGACTACTCTCCCATAGCTCTGTAAAGCTGTATCAATTTAGGTCTTTCAAAAGACTTCAGTAATTTTAATCATAGCATCAATATAATTTGCAATGTAAATATATTGTGCCAGCTTCTAGGAAGCATGGAATGTCAAGAGAATGGGAGAAATGGAGAGAGCAAGAAATCTGAGTTTGAATCCTGCCTCAAAACACATACTAAATATGGCAAGGCATTTAACCTTTGTAAACCTCAGTTTCCCCATTTGTAAAAAGGGCATACTAATACTTGGACTACTTACCTTCAAGGGTTGTTATGAGCAAAGTCTTTGGAAAACCTGAGTATACCAGCATACAAGTGAGTTATTATTATTATAGCTTTGAAATGCCTGCCACACCCAAACCTAAGGCCATGGGGTTACTCCCTTTGCATTAGAAGGTTCCTATTGAATTAAGACACTGAAAATTAAATAAACCTCAGAACCTGAGGGTTGTTGGCAACATTGACAATATATCCAATTCCAAATTATCTAAAGCATAACAGAAATGAACTTAATTTTTGCAAATAACACTTTATTTCACAATTTTTTTGTAGTTTTTTTTTAACCAAAACTGTTAGCAGTCATTGAAACAAACTGATTTATTACTTCCTCTCAATGACTTTATCCACTCTTAGACAGAGGCACTAAAGAGTGCAATTCAACAACAGAAACAAACATTTATCAAGCACTAGTTGTGTGCAAATCACAATGCTATGTAATAGAGACATTCAAAGTTTAAGTGAAATATGATTTTTTTACTCTCAAGTAGTTTACAATCCCATGTGTTTATGTATAACACACACAAAGATATATACATCCTATCATGTATGCTATAATACATGTATACACTGATAACATAATGCACAATAACACATATTAAGTGTAATGATTGGTAGATGGATAAGAAAAAGGAAGAGGAGACAAAGCAAGAGGATTGAATGAGTCACAAACTATTCAATCAGTCATTGAATATTAGTGTTGAATGTTTAAGAAACACCTTTTATTTATTTATTTGTTTGGTAATTCAATCATTTATTTATGTTTGCAATTAATGGTATTTTATTCCCCCCCATTATATGTAAAGATATTTTTCAACATACATTTTGTTAAGATTTTGACTTTCTTTTTTTTTTTTGATTACAATCTAAATTTATTTATTTATTTTTTTATGAAAGCTTTTTATTTGCATAACATATGTATGGGTAGTTCCTTAGCATTGATCTTTTTTTTTCTTTTTTTGCTTTTTGCTGAGGCAATTTGAGGTTAAGTGACTTGCCCAGGGTCACACAGCTAGGGAATGTTAAGTGTCTGAGACCAGATTTGAACCCAGGTCCTTCTGACTTCAGGGCTGGTGCTCTATCCACTGTGCCACCTAGCTGCCCCAGCATTGATCTTTACAAAGCTTTCCCTTACAAATTTCCCCCCTTAGCTCCTACCCCTCCCCTAGATGGCAGGAAGTCCACTACATGTTAATTATGTTAAAATACTTGACGAGTTGAATATATGTATACATATTTCCACACTTATCATTGCTGTGCAAGAAAAATCGTATCTACAAGAAAAAAAAATCAGAGAAAGGAAATACAATGCAAGCAAACATCAATAGAGAGCATGAAAATGTTATGTTGTGGTCCACGTTTCACATCCCTCTCTGGGTGTATATGGCTTTCTTCATTGAACAATTGGAACTGATTTGAGACATTTCATTGTTGCAGAGAGCCATGTCCATCAGAATTGATCATCATGTAATACTGTTGTTACCGTGTATAATGATCTCCTGCTTCTGCTCGTTTCACTCAGCATCAGTTCATGCAAGTCTCTCCAGGCCTCTCTGAAATCGTCCTGCTGGTCGTTTCTTACAGAGCAATAATATTCCATAACATTCATATACCATAATTTATTCAGCCACTCTCCAATTGATGGGCATTCATTCAGTTTCCAGTTTCTTGCCACTACAAAAAGGGCTGCCACAAACATTCTTGCACATGTGGGTCCCTTTCCCTCCTTTAAGATCTCTTTGGGATATAGGCCCAGTAGAAACGCTGCTGGGTCAAAGGGTATGCACAGTTTGACAACTTTTTGGGCATAGCTCCAAATTGCTCTCCAGAATGGTTGGATCTGTTCACAGTTCCACCAACAATGCATCAGTGTCCCAGCTTTCCCACATCCCCTCCAGCGTTCATCATTATCTTTTCCTGTCATTTTAGCCAATCTGACAGGTCTGTAGTGGTACCTCAGAGTTGTCTTAATTTGCATTTCTCTGATCAATAGTGATTTGGAGCAACTTTTCATATGACTAGAAATGGTTTTAATTTCATCATTTGAAAATTGTCTGTTCATATCCTTGACCATTTATCTATTGAAGAGTGGCTTGAATTCTTATAAATCTGAAACAATTCTCTATATATTTTAGAAATGAGGCCTTTATCAGAACCATTAAATGTAAAAATGATTTCCCAATTTGATGATTCCCTCCTAATCTTGTCTGCATTAGTTTTGTTTGTACAGAAACTTTTTAACTTAATATAATCAAAATTATCTACCTGGTGTTCATTTAAGAGTTCCAGATCTTCTTTGGACATAAATTTATTCCATCTCCACAGGTCTGAGAGGTAAACTATACTACATTCCTCTAATTTGCTTACAATATCATTCTTTATATCTAGATCATGAACCCATTTAGATCTTATCTTGGTATGTGATGTTAGGTGTGGGTCAAGCCCTAATTTCTTCTACACTAGTTTCCAATTTTCCTAGCAGTTTTTGCCGAAAAGTGAGTACTTATCCCAAAAGCTGGGGTCTTTGGGTTTATGAGATTTTGACTTTCAAAATTTTCTTCCTTCTTCCCTTCCCCCCTCCATCCCCAAGATAGCAAGCAATATGATATAGATTATACATGTATAATCATGTTATACATATTTCCACATTGGCCATTTGTGAATGAAGAATCAGAAGAAAAGGGAAAAACTATGAGAAAGAAAAAACAAGAAAACAAGAAAGTGAAAATAGTATGCTCTGATCTGCTTTTAAACTCCATAGCTCAATGTGGATATGAATGGATTTTCTATCATGAGTCTTTTGGAATTGTCTTGGATCATTGTATTGCTGAGAAAAGCTAAGTCTATCATAGTTGGTCATCATACAATGTTGCTGTTATTGTATACAATGTTCTCTTGCTTTTGCTCACTTCACTTAATATCAATTCATGTACGTTTTCCCAGGTTTTTCTGAAATCCCCGTTTATCTTTTCTTATAGAGCAATAGTATTCCATTACATTAATATACCATAATTTGTTTTTACCATTCCACAGTTGATAGGTATTCCCTCAATTTTTAATTTTTTGCCACTACAAAAAGAGCTGGTATAGATGTTTTTGTACATATGGGTCCTTCCCCCTCTTTTGTGAACTCTTTGGGGTACCCACCTAGTAATAGCATTGCTGGATCAAAGAGTATGCATGGTTTTATAGTCCTTTAGGCATTTGAAATACCTTTAAGAAGTTTCAGTCATTTGTGGTTTTAATGGTAAAATGTTAAATTTGGATCCTGAAGTCAGGAAAAACTTCCTAGTAATGAGAGATGCCCAAAGGTAGAATGAGCTATCTAAAAGGATGGATTGGTTCCTTCTCCTTGGACTTTAAAAAGCAGCTGGATGATCACTTATTGACTATATTATAGCAGAGAATACCTTTCAGCAAAGAGTTGGACTAGGTGGTCTCTGATATCCCTTTCATATCATGACTTTTGTAATTCTGTGACTATGTCTTTCATGCTTTTCATTGATTTAAAAAAGATAATATAATGGAAAAAATTAAACTCACCAGATTTGGAGATAGAACACCTGGGTTTGAGTTTTTCTCTTTTAGCAAGAATATAAGTCATGATTCAGGCCAGTTCCAATAGACTGGTGATGGAGAGAGCCTCCAGAAAGAGGATTATGGGGCCTGAATGTGGATCACAAAATAGTATTATCACCTTTTTTATTATTTGCCTTATTTTGTCTTTCTTTTTTGATCTCATTTTTCTTGTGCAGCATGATAAATGTGGAAATATGTATAGAACATAGAATATATGTGTATATATATATGTATAATAATGGATATGAGTTTATCTTACCTCTCTGACTTCCCCTCATTCTTGTATGGGTGCCCTAACAAGGTATGCAATTCAAGAACAACAGAGATTTGTAAAATGAGGCTCTGGGACAAATAGACTCCTGAAATTTCTTTTCTGATTACTTAGTCATTTTTTTAGTTATGCCTGACTCTTTGTGACCATATTTGTAGTTTTCTTGGCAAAGATACTGGAATGGTTTGCCATTTCCTTTTCCAGATCATTTTTATAGATGAGGAAACTGAGACAAAAGGGTTAAGTGACTTGTCCAGGGTCATACAGCTAGTAAGTGGCTGAGGGAGATTTGAACTCAGGGAGATGAATCTTCCTGCCTCCATGCTGAGTGTACTCTATCCACTGTTCCACCTAGTTTCTCCCTTTCCTTAGAGTCCACCTAAATTGGAGATTCCAGATCATATTTTCTCTTAATTTGTTCATTCATTCTTGCTCATAAAGGATACCTTCAAAAAGTCATTTCTGAGGGAACTTAACGTTCTCCATATTTAAGCTGGTTCTTTGTGATAGCAGTCTGCATGTAGTGGGAAAGGCTGGCTGTAAGCGGTCCCTGATCATTATGAGGTCAGTTTTTTTTTTTTTTTTGTGAATATCCCCAAGGGACCTACTGTAAACAGAGATTCTGTTGCTCTGGAGTCTAATAGAACACTTATGCTTGACTTTCAGTGCCCCTGAATGGAATTACATAGACCCGAGGCAGAAGGAAGAACTAGACAAGAAAGCTGAAGATGGAGAGTTCTGGTGAGAAATTTTTCTTGTTCTTTGGCTGGACTATCCCTTGGGCTGCAAGTTTCCCTGATTTAATTTCATGGTGAAGCAAAAGGGAGCAGACTTTTTCTGACAGCCCTAGGGATGTTCAAAGAGATCTGAAGTACCTGAGAGTTGTTGATTCCTTAGGTGCATGGATTGTAAAGTAATGAGAATACAGTCACGACTAGTTTTATTAGACATTTGTTTTCCTTCCTCCTTTTGTGCAAATTAAATTCTTCCTCTGCTAAAACTTGACACATCAAAACCAGGAAATCTAAGTCCTTGTTTATCCACCGGCTTTCTAGGCTACCTCAGGCAAATAAATAATGAAAAATCATTTTCCCTAACACTAATATGGAGCCATCCCATCACAAATTATTCCTGCTTTCAGTACATCTCATGGCTTTCAAGTAGTGCACAAAAAATGGGAGGAACTTACATTTTCTTTGATGGGGTATGGAATCCAGCTATATTGGTTTATTTGCTCCATCATCCAAATCCTTGCCTTTTCACTGGTTGTCTCTGTGTTTGGAATGCTTTCCCTCCTTACTCCCACCTCTTAGAATCCCTGGCTTCTTTTGTGACTTAGCTAAAGCATCATCTACAGTACGAAGTCTTTCTTGATTCCCTAGCTGCTACCCAACTTTCTTTTTAAAAGTTGCCTTATATCTGTTTAATATGTATTTCTTATTTATTTGCCTACATATATAATGTGTCCCCTGTGAGGAATGCTGAAGTCTCCATCCATGAAGATCTTTGGGCATTAAAAAGATCTTCTCTGGCCTGTTTTAGGTATAATTTAACCAAGAGATCAAGAAATGGATAGACTAAATGCCCACTTTATCTAGTTATCTCCTTCTTTGGAAGAATCAAGTACTGGGCTAACTGGGGAAGAGGGAAGAAAAGCAGAAAGCATTGTAGCTTTTCCACAGTCAAAGAAATTAAGGAGAATTCCTTCTAGTATTAGTGATATTATTTAGTTTATTGGACAGTGGAAGTATTGTTACTGTATCCCCTGAGGGAAGTATATTCTTTAGAATAAGGCTAGGATTGGCAGAAACTGTGTTACTGAATTTCAGGACATTTCTTTTCCTTTGTTGGTTATGGAGGTGTGGGAAAAAAAGAATTAATTCCCCAGGGGATGTGTTTGGCTAAATTTCAATCCCAGCTCACTGCTCTGGGAACTTTCTGCTCTTTTCATCCCTAGGATGTCATTTTCAGATTTTCAGAGGCAATTTTCTCGTCTGGAGATCTGTAACTTGTCTCCTGACTCCTTGACCAGTGAAGAGATCCACAAATGGAACACGGCATTGTTCAATGGCCGCTGGATCAGGGGCTCCACAGCTGGAGGCTGCCAGAACTACCCAGGTACAGACCAAATGGATGATGGTTGATGTACACTAGAGTGATCAATCTTAAAGCTTGCTGTCTGGGTTTGTTCTTCTTGCAACAAAGCCTGACTGCTTTTACATTTCTATTTGGTGGATGATGTGGTGTTAGACTTTTTAAATGGCATCCACTTGGGGGCAAGGTTTTCATGGTTCGGAATCTGAAATGATAATAGTAAGCAATTGGGTACCTCCTGCTATGTGGCATAGGACTTTAGTCCTAAATTTGCAACTTTAATGAAATCATTCCACCAAGCCTCTCTTACTCAGCCTTCTGAAGCCTTCTGTTCCTTCTCTTCATGTTCTTTCTCCACCACTGCTTCCCCTTCCTTCTTATTCCTTTTCCCACTTTTGTCATCTCCTCCTGATCATTACAACTGAGCCCACCAACCTGAATGCTAGCCCATGATCCATTGGTGACATTGCTGGGAGTTGGTTCAATTGATCAAAGTGCTTCACTCACCAGTGGTGTGTCAGAGGTGGATGTGAATAGAACAAAGGCCTGATTTTTATAGAAGTTATTATTGTCCATCAATAACCACTAACCCCTAACCATTATTTCACTCGGCATACTCCAGAGCCAGAGGCAGACAGGGATCTTGCTGTGCAAACTTTTCTTTATGTACTAACCTCAGACTGAAGTTTTACTAAACATGGGAATTTTGCTATGGACATGAAACTCAAGATGATATTTATTTCACAATTCTTGAAGGAAACTAACATATATGTAGGCTCCTCCTAGGTTGAATCAACCGAGGCAACACCTGATGAAGGATGTAAGAAAAATGACCACTCCTCACCCTACATCTCTAAGAAGGAATGAAGGCAAAACAAAATCTCTCTTCTCATCAATACAAGTCATGTACTTCCTCTGTTTGATGTTGTCTTGTTGGCTTGGTTTAGACTGTAAGCACACTGGGCAAAGATCACGTCTTCTCTATATTCTGGACATGCTATTATCTACACAGTGGTGCTACATGTATCCTAATAAAGTCCAAACTTGACAGTCCTGGGATCTTGTGTAGTTTTCTCCTGTCCCAGCCCCCAACTCCACCCAAACTTGCTCTTTTTAATGGTACATTTCCCTTCTTTAAGTCTGCCAAGTAGTAAGCAAACAAACAAAAAGCAGAGATTATAGTGCATTTGGGAGATATTAGAATGTGATCACTATTAGCAATCCCCTAAAGGCACATTAGAAATTTGCACAGATTAATTTGGGCAGCTAGGAATTGTTGTTGGGAGTGAATGTGGTAGATACATATAACAAATTGCCAGCATACCCTTGCCAACAAACATGGACCAGTTTCTTTCTTGACAACTGATAATGATGCAAATATATAAACAGTTGAGAATATTCTTTATCTCCTCTGGAGTTTACACACAGTTAACTTTAAAATCCAGAGATGCTTACCTTGGATTATGAATTCTGGAACTTTAGATTCCTAGAAGACAAAGTTGAATAAACAATGCTCTCATTTTCATAGAATCCTAAAATTTCATAATTGTAAGAGATCTCAGAGAGTCTAGCTCTTTTATTCTAAAGATGAGGAGGCTCAGAAATCAGAACAAAGTCATACAGCTCTTAAGTGGCAGAGTGAAGAGTTGAAAGAATCTGAATTACTAGCAGATGCCTTTCAAACTTCTTCACATGCCTTGCTAGTCTATTAAATTAAACTCTTACAAAAGACTAAGAGAACCTAAGAAGCATCCTTACTGAAACTGTTGAGACTCCAGAATAAGAATGATAGTCAGCCATGACTTTTTCAATTTGTTTATCATTCTGATTCTGTAATGGACTTGTACATCTTTTGAAAATTCATTCAAAGGGCAGCTAAGTGGTGCAGTGGATAGAGCACCAGCCCCGAAATTAGAAGGACCTGAGTTCAAATGTGGTCTCAGACCCTTAACATTTCCTAGCTGTGAGACCCTGGGCAAGTCACTTAACCCCAATTGCCTTAGCAAAAAAAAAAAAAATCATTCAACTCTTCTGGACCTCAGTTTCCATATATAAAATCTTTAGCTACCATGTGGTTAGATAGTCTTTTTTCTGAAATGGGAACTTCCTTTGAGAACAAGAGGTATACATGTATATACTTAATTACCAAAGGGTTTTCCTTATATATCATAGAAGATATCACACTATATAAAAATGTATGTTTCATAAGCAAAATGAATGAAGTGCTGAGACAACTCAAGCAATGCCTCTGGGCCCAAGGTTTAATCTTTCAGGGCGGCCATCCCCTGAATTTCTGTTTTTCATAGTTCATAAGAACATTACCTTTATAGTTCTGTTATATAAAGCATTTCTAAATAGGTTGTTACCTAAGTAGCCCTCCTCATGTTTTCATCTGGAGAATTCAGAATCCTCTGACAACTGCTAGGTGATTTTCCCTTTTCCCAGGAGTTTGGAATTGTTTTTGCTATTGTGATGGCCCATTTCCCTTCTTTAATTCTATCAAGTAGTAAACAAACAAAAAAAAGCAGAGATTATAGTGTATTTGGGAGATATTAGAATGTGATCACTTTTAGCAACTCCCTAGAGACACATTAGAAATTTGCACAGATCAATTTGGGCAGCTAGGAGTTGTTGTTGGGAGTGAATGAGAAAACAGACATTCAGAGATTTAGGATCATAGGATCATAAATTTAGAGCTGGATGAAACCTCAGAGGTAATTAATCTAGGGCTTTTTAAATGGTTTCCACTCAGAACCCTTTTTGTCTGAGAAATTTTTATATGATCCTAGGTACATTGGTATATAAAATAGGTATACAAATCAAACATTTACTGATAATAAGTTAGAATTTCGTGATCCTTACATTCACTTACAAAACCCCATATCAGATCACAAACACAGTTTAAGAAGCTGGGATGTAGTTCAATCCTCTCTTTTAGCAGAGAGAACTTAAGTTTGTCCAAGGTTATATAATCAGCAGGAGCTGAAGGCTTTAGAAGACAGCATCCTTCTGATTTACTGGAACCCCATTAAGTGTCCTCTGCTTCTCTGTGAGAGATTATTCCATTTGTTTTTAGAAGCCCCTATTCCACTAGGCATTTTATAATGGCTCCATGTACAGAAAATAGACAAAATTTTATTTTTCTCCTTTTGCCTCTTGGTTCACATTTCCCTCTATTTACAATAGAAGTTAGTAAAATGTCATTAGAATTAGTGTATGGGATCATACACCTGGAGGTGAAGATAGGTTTTGGGAGCCATTTAATATACCTTGCCCAGTCATCCCCTAATTTTTACAGATAAGGAAACTGATGGCCAGGAAGTGTAGGTTGTCCAAGTAACAAGCACTGGAGGTGAAATTTGAATCTAAGCTCTCTGAGTCTAGTTTCATTGCTCTTTCCACTCTATCATGCTAAACAAATTCACTGTAATAAACTTTGCTTACTTTCCCCAGGCAACATGACACTTGGAAATGTTCTTGATAATGCTCAAACATTAGGTCCCATGAGATTAAGTACTTTAAATATTTTTGGTCACACTCTCTCTGATCCTAGACCTTCTTCCATTTAAGTGAACTTCTGGGATGGGAAAGTGATAGGGTTGGGGATAGGGACTGGATCTGTGAGTTCTTTGATATAAAGAATCCTCTGAAGAAGGAAATATCTCAAATAGATTGATATCTTCTTTGCAACTTATGATCTTAGAGAGTTTTCTAGATCATGGAGAAGTTAAGTGACTTGATCAGGGTCACAAAGTATGTGTTAGAGTGGTGTTTCAATTCAGGTCTTTCTCATTACAAGATTGGCTTTCTATACACTATACTAGGCTGCCTCTCACTATATTTGAATTGTTATAAACAAACATAATGGAAAAATAAAATGTGGCTCCTTTGCTAAACAAATATTCCCAGAAGTATAAACTAGGAATTATTTGACCTGAGTTGTACCATATCACAGGGGTATTCAAGATATCTTTTGGTGTTTCTTTTTTTTTTTCCTTCTTTTTCTGGGGGTAAATGAACATGAATGTGGTATGTAGCTACATACTGGACCAATCCCCAGTTCAAGATCCAATTGGATGAGGCAGATGATCACCATGAAGGGAACCCAAATGAGCCCTGCTGCACAGTTCTGCTGGGTCTGATGCAGAAAAATCAAAGGAGGAAGAAGAGGATTGGGCAGGAGATGCTCAGCATTGGCTATTCACTTTACCAGGTACTTCACATCTGGGTTTATCCTCTGACTTGTCACTGGGCTTCTTTGGTCTGCATTTGTTGGCTATCATTTCTATTATTTGTCTCAGGCAGCCTTCCTTATTAACTCTCCTGTGTTCCCTAGAAGCCAGGAGGTTCTGAAATCCTTCATTTTCCATGATAATGAGATAATTGTTCTCTGTTGCATGGGAGCAGGCTGAAGGATGCCAGAGAGCAAAGAAGTCATGGGATCCTGCCCTCTTACTTTCCTTCCTTTCTCAGTTCTGGAATATGCTTAGCTGGCAATTCTAGTCTTTGCTAGAATTTAGTTGATTGTATGGTAGATTTTGTTTCATATTGGCTCTTCCTCTGATACATCTATGGAAAGGTTCTGTGCAAAATAGCATTGAGGGTCCAGTTTTGTCCCACTTATACCATCATCATGGAATTTATTGTCTTCATGCAGTAGCCCCCAGCATTGTGGAGAATGTTGATGTGGTTCTGAATTATTTATTTACCTTTAGTAATCCAGTTTCCATTTTGTTATTGTAGTAGTTGAGAGGCAATAACAGGTAGGGTATAGAGAGGAGGTCAGAGTCAGGATGACCCAGGCTCCAATTTTGCCTGTGATGTATTCTAGTTCTGTGACCCTAAGAAAGTCATACCTTCTAAGTGCCCTGGGGGTGAAAAGTTGCAGAGCAGTTGTTGATTGCATTGGTTTAGGGAGTTTCTTTTAGAGTTCCCTATGCAAAGATGGTGCAATAGATAGAAATGGACCTGAGGTCAGGAAGACTAATCTTCATGAGTTCAAAACTGATTTTAGACACTTTACTAACTGTGTGACACTGGGCAAGTCATTTAACTCTGTTTGCCTCGGTTTCCTCATCTGTAAAGTGAGATAAGTGAGATGGAGAAGAAGAAACTTCAGTATTTTTACCAAGGAAATCCCAAATGTGATTATGAAGAGTTGGACATGATTGAAATGACTGAACGATGACAACAAATGGAAATGAAATCTTGATGGCCAAATAAATCTGTCTGTGTTCTTTGTGCTGTCTCCTGGCTTCTTTTCTATTGTTCAGGGATGAAATTTATATGGAAGTGACAAAGAGGGCAACAGCTTATAGCTGTGGTGTGATTTTAGGAATACAAGAAAGGTTCTTCTGCTTCCCCCCAAATACTTTTCCAAATGGTTGATGGTGGAAATTCCTGAAATAAAGATTCCTTCCTCCCTCACCTCCTTCGATTAAGACTTTGAATTCAGTTGAAATATAAAAATCATTAGGAGAATATATTGTAGAATCATAGGATTCAATGAATAAGCTGATTTTAAAAAGGTCTCGAAAGAGTTACATGAACTGATGGTGAGTGAAACAAGCAGAACCAGGAATACATTGTACATAGTAACAGCAAGAACGTGTGATGTTCAGCTATGAAAGGCTTGGTTCTTCTCAGTGGTTCAGGCATCCAAGACAATCCTAATAGAAAATTTTGGATAGAAAATGCCTTCTGCAACCTCTAAAAGAACTGTGGACATTGAATGTAAATCAACACATGCTATGTTCACTTTTTTTCCCTTCCTTTTTTTCCCCTTCTTTTCTGTGTTTTTTCCCTTTTGTTTTGATTTTTCTCTCCCAGCGTGATTCCTAAAACAAAAATCACAGAATTCAGAACTGGAAGAGTCAAACAGACATTGATTAAGAGCTTAGGATGTGCCAGGCATAGTATTAACTTCTAGGGATACAAAGTAAAGCAAAAATGGTCCCTGTTCTCAAGGAGTCCACAATCAAATGAGACAATTGAACATACATCTGGAACAGACCTAAGACCAATAACCCTCTGAAAGTACAACATCTTAATTTTACAGATGAGGAAACTATAGAGATAAAATGTCCCATGTGTGGAAAGTAACAAAGTCAGGATTCATATTCATATTTTTATCATCTGACTCCAAATCCAGTACTCCTTTCACTATAATACAATATCTCTTTTAAATATTGCCAGTTATTTGCCATATGACTGAATTAATTGTATCAATAACATAAATATGTCCACATGGGTTGTCTAAATGTATAGAAGTGTTTGCCCAGATAGAAATTAGTTCTGTTCTACCTCTGGGGAGAAAAAGAGGTAGGGTGAAGGCTGGAGGTAGGGGCAGGCAGGCTCCCGGAATACCACAAGGCTGGCTGCTCGTCTCTTTAGTCTATGAGAAGGGCATAGGATAGAATTATATATGTTTTCCCCCTCAAATATATCTAGACTGAAGGTATGAATGAATTTAGAAGCAGAGCTGCTTCCCTGTTTGATTTTATGGGAGGAGGGCAGTCTTTTGCCAATACTCACTCGATTAGCTCCTTCTCACCAAACATTGGTACACAGAAGACCATTACAAATATTGAGTAGACCTATTTAACAAAGAAGAACAGCAAACAGAAATTAGAGTTCTGCAGAGTGGAATATACTAGAAAATAAGAGTGAAGGAGCTCTTTAGCTGAGAGCAAGATAACAGTTCAGCTTAAGCTGGGGGGAAATATGTGAAGGGGGGTGAGGAGAGGAAGGAGGAAAATAAAGAGGAGAAAAGGAGAAGGAAAAAAAGGAGTGGAGGGAGGTGGAGGAAAGAAAGGGGGAGAGAGTAGAGAAGAGGAAGCAGAGGGAAAGCAAAGGGAGGGTAGGAAAGAAAGGGGGAGAGAAGGGGAGAGGGAGCAGAGGGAGAAGGGAGAATTGGAGAAGGGGAAAAGAGAGAAGAAGGTGGAGGGACAGATAGAAAGATAGAAATACAGAAATAGAGACAGAGAGACAGAGATTCAGAGACACACACACAGAGACAGAGATATAAGGAAGAAGAGACTAGTTTTACCCAAGAAGGTTCATTCTAGCAGTTTCTAGAAACTAGAACATATTGAATCAACTTTCCTTAAATATTTTCAATTTCTCTCTCCTTGAATTTCTCTCTCAAAGAATATCTGGAACCACATGTCTCTCTACCCAAGAAGCTCTGGAACCCACATAGTAAAATCCTGATGCAAGTTCACAGCACCACTTCATGCTTAGCATTTTCACCACCATTTCCTTACATATAGGAAGGTTAGAATAGGAGGAGGACTCTGAGTATGAGAGCAGTGGTTTCCTTATGTAGGATTAAAAGGATAGGGAGTAGCAAAGTGAGGGGAAAGGTACAGTAAGAGGGATGCTGAAATTGTTGTGGACAAACCAGATTTCTTCCTGCTTCACAACTTTGCCTGGAACTGGCCCAGGCCCATTAAAGGCTTGGAGGTCTTTAATGAAGGAAGGAAGATGAAGAGTTTGTCCCACTTTTTTCAGATAGAGCACAAGAGGAGTTCATTCTTCTGGAGTAGGAGGGAAGGGGGACAGGACAGTAGGGAGGAGTTGCAGCTTGCATAGAATACAATTCAAAGAGGAATTCAGTGCAGAATTATGGCAGGTACTTTGGTGGGTAAGGGGAAATCTCTCTGTTCCCTAGAGAGACTTGCCCATGCTCCCATGTGTAAAGTCAGAAGAAAGTGGGATTTTATCTCTTGGAACAGAAGCAGAAGTCTAAAGACTAAAAACTAAAAGACTATAGACACTAAAGAGTGTCCTTGTCAAGGAAATATATTTCTTCCCTTAATCTCCCTCTCTCCATACATACAGGTGCAAAGGGGGCACAAAGGTCTTAGGGTCTCATCCTGGTTATGGCTTTCAAGAAAAGCAAACCAGCTCAGACTTTTGTCTGGATTTCTGAAATCTCAGTCAGATCAGAACTCAATTCTGTAATCTCAGTCTGGTTTGACATCCTGGAACATACCATCCCTATCACTATAAATTTTGAGATAGGAGTAACAAAAAATTCTCTATTACTGAGGGAATCTTAAAATAATGAGCTTCCTGAAACATCTCAATTGTTTTGTTACAGTGAATTTTACTGAATATCTTGATTAGAATCACATTCAAATTGGGTGGACTTGGGAATTTTATGCTTAGTAGTGAATTAACTTAGCAATGAATTAACAAGTAAAAAGAGTAACTTGGAATCTATTAGCAGTAGAGAAGTATTATACCATAGCAGCTCCAACCCTAATTTTAACTCTTGGATCTTTTTTTTTTTGCTCGTGTTTGGTTTTGGTGGCTGATGTGAGAATTTAAGAAAGGTTTTGTTGTTTGTTTTGTTTTGTTTTTTAGTGGTGAGATATCTTTGAGATATAAAGGGTTCTCAGCTGAATTGAAGGGGTACTGAATAATAAAACTAAAAGAGTAAACTCAGATCAAGAGACTGATTAAAGTGGAACTCACTTCTTTTTTTCTCCCCATTTAAAATCAAAATACCACAAAGTCAAGCTAATAAATTTAGAGAATTTAGAGCTGGAAGAAACTTTAGTTCTTTCCCTTCATTTAACAGGTAAAGGCACTTTCACTCTTTCGCTCCCTTCTTTTAACTTTCCATGCTTCCTTTTGCTGATGCCATCCCCTTCCATGACATCTGTTATCACCTCAACAAAGATGTATCTATATTTTCATCCTTAATTTCTTTTAAGAATTTCAGTTGCGTATTTCCAGTTGCCAACTCTCTGTCTCCATCTGGATGTCCTGCAGGCATCACAAACACAACAAACATTATTGTTGGCAAATGTTCTGAATTGAACTTATCATTTTCTCTCAAAACCTGCTGTTACCCTTAATTTCTCAATTTCTGTTGATGATACCCACATTCGGCTCCTCACCAAGGCTTATAACCTCATAGCCATCTTGGATTCATTTCTCTTCTTTACCCCCCTCCATGCCCAATCATTCGTCAAATCTATTTGATGCTAGCTCTGAAATAAATCGCACGTCCATATCCTCTTAATTCCCATGTCAGTTATCTTTCATAACATAGATTTAGAGCTGGAAGAGAATTTAGAAGAGATCTAGCTGAACCCCTTAATTTTATAGAGGAGACCCCAAAAGGTAAAGTGGCTAGACCACAGGCAGCAAGTTGGAGACCCAGGACTGTAATTCTTTCTTTCTTTTTTTTTTTTTTACATTATTCTTTTTTTTTAATTTTAAAAGCTTTTTATTTTCAAAACATATGCATGGATAATTTTTCAGCATTGACCCTTGCATAGCCTCGTGTTTCAGATTTTCTTATCCTTCCCCCTACTCCCTCCCCTAGATAACAAGCAATCCAATATATGTTATAAATGTTAAAATACATGTTAATCCTATATGTAAACATATTTATTATACAATTATCTTGCTGCACAAGAAAAATTGGATCAAAAAGGAAAGTAAATGAGTAAGAAAACAAAATACAAGCAAACAACAACAAAAAGTGAGAATGTTATGTTGTGATCCACACTCAGTTTCCACAGTCCTCTCTTTAGATGTAGAAGGCTCTCTTTTCGTCATAACATCATTGGAACTGGTATCAATTATCTCATTGTTGGGCAGTCACGTTCATCAGAATTGATCATTGTATAATATTGATGTTGCCATGTACAATGATCTCTTGGTTCTGCTCATTTCACTCATCATCAGTTCATGCAAGTCTTTCCAGGCCTCTCTAAAATCATCCTGTTGGTCGTTTCTCATAGAACAATAATATTTCATAACATTCATATACCATAATTTATTCATCCACTCTCCAATTGATGGGCATCCATTCAGCTTCCAGTTTTTAGCCACTACAAAAAGGGCTGCCACAAACTTTCTTGCACATGTGGGTCCTTTCCCTCCTCTAAGATCTCTTTGGGATATAAGCCCAATAGAAATACTGCTGGATTAAAGGGTATGCACAGTTTAATAACTTTTTGAGCATAATTCCAGATTGGTCTACAGAATGGTTGGATCCATTCACAGTTCCACCAACAATGCATGTCCCAGTTTTCCCACATCCCCTCCAACATTCGTCAATGTCTTTTCCTTTCATCTTAGCCAATCTGAGAAGTGTGTAGTGGTACCTCAGAGTTGTCTTAATTTGCATTTCTCCGATCAATAGTGATTTAGAGCACCTTCTCATATGATTAGAAATGATTTTAATTTCTTCATCTGAAAATTGTCTGTTCATATCCTTTGACCATTTATCAATTGGAGAATGGCTCGAATTTTTATAAATTTGAGTTAATTCTTTATATATTTTAGAAATGAGGCCTTTATCAGAACCTTTAAATGTAAAAATGTTTTCCCAATTTATTGCTTCCCTTCTGATCTTGTCTGCATTAGTTTTGTTTGTACAAAACCTTTTTAACTTAATATAATCAAAATTATCTATTTGGTGTTCAATTACGAGTTCCAGTTCTTCTTTGGACACAAATTCCTTCCTTCTCCATAGATCTGAGAGGTAAACTATCCTATGTTTCTCTAATTTGCTTATAATATCACTCTTTATGTCTAAATCATCAACCCATTTAGATCTAATCTTGGTATGTGGTGTTAGGTGTGGATCAAGCCCTAATTTCTTCCGTACTAGTTTTCAATTTTCCCAGCAGTTTTTATCCAACAGTGAATTCTTATCCCAAAAGCTGAAGTCTTTGGGTTTGTCAAACACCAAATTGCTATAGTTATTGACTGTTTTAGGACTATAATTCCAAACCCAATATTCTTTCCCCTCTTTTTGTTCAGGGCTGCATTTCCTCTCCCTTATACTTCTGTGTTGCTATTAATCTTGCAGTCTGTCTCTTCTCCAATTCAAACTTTATACCACTAAGTAGACTTCCCAATACATTGCTTTGATAATGGCACTCTTTGACCTAAAAGTGTTCCATCACCTACAAAAGAAAATATAGCTGGCCGATCCTGGCATTCAATGCTACCTTTTTATTCTCATCTTATACTCTTTCCTTTCATGTACTTTCATCTAAAGCACAGGACCCCTTTTTACCTCTTTATTTTCTCCAAGCACAAGCACACTGGAATAGACTTCTATTCCCTCAATCTCTTGTTTTATGAAGTCTTTTCTTCTTTCAAGGCTCAGTTCAGAGGCCACCACTTTCATGATGCAATTTCTGACATCTCAGTGAAAGTGATCTCTCCTTCTTCACATTTACAAAGATTTTCTGTATATCTCTTTTGTTGTTGTTATTCAATTGTGTCTGCCTCTTCAGGATTCCATTTGGGGTTTTTTTTTTAGCAAAGATACTAGAGTATCTTTCTCCATTTCATTTGATAAATAAGGAAACTGAGACAAACAGGGTTAAGTGACTTGCCCAGTAAGTGTCTGAAGCCAGATTTGAAGTCATAAAGATGAGTCTTTTTTGACTCCAGGCCTGTCTATTTACTGTCTTCCTAACTGCCCTTTACCATTATCTCATTCTCCTTATATTATCATATAAGGAGATCACTGAGTTGTGTAACATTCAGAATGCACCACAGAATGCACCATACTTGTGGCTGGCCAGTATTTTTAATAAAGGGAAGATCACCCTAATTTAGGCTGTTATTACCTCTTCCCAAGCTACTGTAGTTTGGTAAACATTCTCTAGTCTCTCTCCTCTCCAATTCATTTCTCACAAATTTCCATAAAATAATTCTATAAATTTCCACAAAACAATTCCACAAATTTCTACAAATTCCCAATTGTTATTCCTAAAGCACAAGAGTCTGACTGAGTTACTACCACATTAATGAAGCTTCAGTGGCTCCCCATTGCTGCTAGGATAAAGTATAAACTTTTCTATCTGGAATTTAAATTCCTTCATGATCTGACTTCTCTGTCATCTCAGACTCATTTTGCACTGCTTCCCTTCCTATATTCTACGTTCTAGGCAAATTGACCTACTTTTGATTCCTTGTACACAACTGCTCTCTCGTGGTTCTTCCAACTATCTGCTATTTCTCAGGATCTTTTGCTGGATCAGCATCCCAATTCTACTCCCGAAGTGTGGATTTCTCAGAAGAACCTATCTTTGGCTTTCTTTCTTTTCCTCTTTACATTTTTGCTTTTGGTGATATTACCTATTCCTTGGGTTCAATGATCATCTTTAATAGATGACTCTCAAATCAATATTCCCGGCCATAATCTTTCCTGTATTCCAACCATACTAACTGCATTCTGAATATTTCCACCTAGATGAATATTTCTTCTGTAGGCATTTTGAAATTAATATACCACAAATAGAACTTATCATATTCCCCCAACTCCCTAACATCCAAGATTTCCTTTTTTTGGTAATGGAAACCTTAGTGTCTGGCCATTTACATAAATTTACAAAATTAATTTTCCTTGATTTTTCCTTCTTTCTTACCTCACATCAAATTAATTAGTAACTGGGACTATTCTAGTCTATATTTGTAACATCACATTTATCCCTTTCAACTTCCCCAGCTAATCCTCTAGTTCAGGATCACATTCTTGCTCACCTGAACTATTATAATAATTTCCATATGTATTTTCATACTTCTATTCTTTCCCCTTGCCAATCTAACATTCACACATTTGCTGAAAATGATCTCCATCAGGCATAAGTTGTATTGTGTCATTCCCATGCTAAAAATTCTTCAGTGATCACCTTTATTGGCTCTAGGATTAAATATGGACTTTTGTCTGGCATTAAAGGCCCTGCAAAATATGATTCCAATAGACCTTTCCCAATTTATTTTATATTAATACTTTTCATTTAACAGAATTCTTCTACATTCTAG
Organism: Myrmecobius fasciatus; assembly: GCA_023553655.1. Lineage (NCBI taxonomy): Eukaryota > Metazoa > Chordata > Mammalia > Dasyuromorphia > Myrmecobiidae > Myrmecobius > Myrmecobius fasciatus. The sequence continues at coordinate 56,261 of JAJPUD010006718.1, read as the reverse complement.
TCATATGGACCTACCTATTTTTCTCTGAACAAAATATTCTATTTCCCATTTTAATGCTTTATGAAGATCATCCTCCAGCCCTGGAGTAGTTCAGTCCCTTCTCATCTCCTTTTTCCTTAGTTTCCAACAAATTCAATTCAGGCACAATCTTCTTGAAGCCATCCTTGATTCTCCCAAATAGTAGTGCTTTCCCTTTCCTTCATTTATCCCATATGCACTTGCCTGGGTACCTAATGTTATCTATCAAAATAATGTAAGTTCCATAAATGCTGGGGAGTTTTTTTTTGTGTGTGTGTGTTTGTATTCCATGAAAGAAGACTTTTTATATAGCAGATGCTATTTCCTTCTCCAGCTTGTTTTACAGATGAGGAAACTGAGGCAAACAGGGTTAAATATCTCATGATGACATAGCTAATAAGTGTCTGAGGCTGAATTTGAATTCAGGAAGATGTTTTCCTAACTTTATACCTACTGAAATCAATGAGGAAGAGCATATTTAAGGTTTTATACAGATACCAAAAAAAGCTATGTTGTATATATAAAGGGTTATTACATCTTGTACAACTTGAGTACTCTGACAAAAAGACTTCCAGGATCTGTGGAAAACTCCTTTGACACATGTGCTTTAACCTTGAGCTCACTTTTTCTTCAACTCTGTATTTTCTGGTGGGATAATAGGTCACAGATTTTGGCTGTGATGTTTTGTGCCAATTATTTTGCTACAGTAAATACCATTTCTAAAAGGTAGTTGAGTCTAATTTTTATCAAGTGGCAACTAGGTGACACAGTGAATAGAGCACTGGACTTGAAGTCAGGAAGATTCTTCTTTCTAAGTTCAATTCTGAATTCAGACACTTACTAGTGTGATCTTGGGCTAGTCACTTAACTTATTTGCCTCAGTTCCTCATCTGTGAAATGAGCTGGACAGAGAAATGGCAAAGCACTCTATTATCTTTGACAAGAAAACCCCAGATGGGTCATGAAGAGCTGTACATGACTGAAATGATTGAACAGCAACAAATTTATATCTTCATAAACATTGGGGGAAGCACATTGGGATGTAGGGGTGTGCTCATTAACTAGAGTATTAAGAAACCCCCTCAATCAGGATAATCCCTAAAGTTTTGAGTTGGGGGGAGCAGTAGTTCTGGGGACCTAATCTATGAACGTAATGGGCAGTTGGGAGAGTAATTCCATAACATGAGCGACACATGCCAATTTATTGGCTTGAAGTGACTTTGACACTTAATAGTTGTGTGACTTTGAACAAGTAACTTAAATGTATTTACTTGGTTTTTTTCTTCTGTAAATTTGGGATTATACTAATTGTATCACCTGTATCATAGGATCTTTGTGAGGATTGAATGAGTTAATGTAAAATGCTCTAAAAATGCTAGCTATTATTCAATGAACAAACATTTATAGATATCTACTATATACCAAGCACTATAGGCCTGTAGGATATAAAGATAGATGAGGGAAAGGGAAATTCAGAAGGGGGTTAGCACTGGTTTTTAGGGCACAATTTGTTTCAGATGTTTAGAGTTCAGCCTAATGTACAAACTACAGTGATTTTTGTGATGTTCTATAGTGTCCTTTTCCTCATGACTAGAATCTTTTTAATCTGAGGTACTGAGTCTGTGAAAAAAAAAGAAAAAAATGTTTTGAAAAGCCAGATGTGGGGTTTTTTTTCTGTCCAGTGAGCATAGCATTTTGTCCTGTGTGCCTGCCTTCTGTACTCCAACTGCCTGTAAAATGGAATCTTCCTTTGAGGTTGAAGATATGACAATGATGGAGTTCACTAGAATTTCCCCCCGAGGTCTACAATGTTTGCATGGCTGGTCCCAGCTCTCTGGGTTCTGCAGTGCCAATTACTTGATGGCAAGCCTGCCTGCCCATTTTTATTTTGGAATTTGTACTTCAAAGATGATTGTCTTTTTTTTTTTTTATCCATCAGCAAGTACCAGTGAAGGTAGAATCTCTGTGGTCCCTGAATAGAATTTGTGCCATGGGAGATACTCCACCTGCTGGGCTTAGTTCCTCCTGAGTGACTTGGCAAGGCAGATTTAATGTGTGTTGACAATATGCTCTGTACCTTTAAGAGGAGGGCTGCCAAATCCTCTGAATTTATGTCCCCAGATGCCATTATTTTGCAGCTAGAGGGAGAGATGGGAGTGGGGCAGGCAATGTCATATTAGTTAGGAAAGTATCTGGGAAGAGATGGATGAATTACACATTCCTGGAAAAGGTGAAATTGGGGCAGCCTGACCCTTTACACTGTTTATACATCACTTTAGAGATTGAATTCTCAAAGGAATATTCACTTTAGGGGGCAAGGACAGCAGATTGATCCGAAGCAGTTAAATCCAAAAAACATTTATTAAGCACTTACTATGTGTGAGAGGCAAAGATGGATGGATGAAGCATGATTCATTGGAAAGAACATCTCTGGATCCCATCTCTGATAGTACCACCTTGGAAAATCATTCAACTTCCTCAGGCCTCCTGTAGTTGCTTAGTTTCTTTATTTGTAGAATGAGGAGGGTGGACTAGCTGGCCCTAGAAGTTCCTTTTAATTCTGGGTCTGTGGTCCCATGAGTTCATAGGTCCTGAAAGGTTTCACAGAAATATGTGGGAGAGGTGAAATTTGTAGGTACAAAGGAGGGATCCAGACCAAACACAAGAAATCTGAGGAGGAGAACACTCTGTTGAGATCGGAGAAAGCTTTTGGGAGAAGGATGAAGGATAGGAGGGACTCTAGTGAGTGATGGTGTAGAAGCCAGTTTTATGCATGAAGGATTCTTTGTGGAAAGGAGTAGACACAGGAAAGAACAGAACAAAAATAAGAGTGGGAAGTTCAGGGTTATAAGCTAAAGTTGGACAAGTACATGGGAATCAGAATGTGGAAGACCCTGCATGCCGGGATCAGAAATTTACCCTTTATTTGGTAGGTAATGGGGAGCCAGTGAAGATTTTTTGAATTGAGGAGAGACAGATGCTGGTGGTGGGACAGGGTTCTAGATCCTTGTTCTGGGGCAACTTTGTTGAAGCCTGTTTCATGGGTTAAAAGCAGGGTGGGGTAGTGGAAAGAGAATTGGGTTTTGCAGTCAGAGGATCTGTGATTAAATCCTACCTTTTGTTTCTTTCTACCTGTATGACCCTGAACAAATCATTCAACATTTCAAATTTCCTCTTCTGTAATAATGATAATTGCTTGTATTTAAAAAGCATTTTACATACCTTATCACTGTTGAACCTTACAACCTTGTGAGGTGAGTGCTATTCTTGGCTCCATTTCACAGATGAGACAACTGAGGCTTGTAGCCTTTTGGTTTTCTAGGTGGGGTCCTATAACCAGTGAGTGTTTGAAGAGGATTCAAAGCCAGTTCTCAACTCCAAGGCTAGTGCTTTATCCACTGTATCACACCACCTGTCTGAAATAAGGACGAAACAAAACAATTCTCTTAGGTGTCTTCCTTCTGTGTATCCTTTGTACTTAACATTTTACTTAATTTAGCCAAAAACAAATTAAAGGAAGTAAGGGAAGAATTTCTCACATATGAGAGCCTGAGGTTGTTTCCCACCTAGATTCTATTATAGAATGTCAGCTCTTTGAGGACAGAGAACTCATCTTTATGTCTCTCACTGCTCAGCACAGTGCCTTGAAGTGTGTTAAATGAGTATTAAAAGAATGAATGGGACTTCTCCTTCTTCCCCAAGAAACTTATTCCAGTTGCTCAGTTTCCTGTAATTGTTTTAAGCTGTGAGCAGATAGCCATGCAACATATGGAAAGACTATTTTCTGCATTAGCAACAAGCTCTGCCTGCCCTGAGCAGTCTGAGAGAGAGCAGGGGAAAGAGGGACAGGAGACTCCAACTGACTTTCTTGAGTCTTCCTGGGGCTTTCTGTGGAGGGGACCTGCTTTCCGTTTGGAAAGCTTCTCCCTTCCCCTCTTTATCACACTTGCTGAGCCAGATCTCTGGGGAAAAGGGCAGAAGCTCATGGGAAAGTTTCTGGGCACTGTGTTCACAGCTGGCTATGGGAGAAGAAGCTTTGGGTGGTGGGCATGGGGGAATAGCCCAGGGCAGTGTTGCAGCTGGTCTTTCCCAAATGTTCCAATACATCTGTGGTCTCCTTAATTTGAAAATTACTTCCAGCTATGCAGATCATAATCATATATCATATGAACATAATTCATCCATGCTCATCCACTTCATTCCCATCCATGAAATGCCCTCTTTCCTTATCTTTGCATCTTGACTTTTCTGGCTTCCTTTGAGCCTCAACTAAAAATGTACCTCTTACAGTAAGTCTTTCCTGATCCTCCTTAATTCTAATGCTTCCCCACTATTGATTTTTTTTTGGCACATTGTTATTTGCATGTTGTCTTCCCCTTTTAGACTTGAGCTCCTAGAGAATTAGAGCTCCATGTCTTTTCTTCTTCTTTGTATTCCCAGCACAATGCCTGGTACATAGTAAGCATTTAATGAATGTAAATTGACTTTCTATGCGACTCTTGTCTATATTGCTTCGTAAGTTCACTGCAAGGGATTCACACAAAGTATTGGAAATCTTCTTTTGATTTTTTCCCAATATTTTAAGGGTACCAGAAGAGCATTTCCAATGCAGGAGAATACTTAATAAATAAACCAACAAGTATTTATTGAACACTTACTATGAATCAAGTACCATAATATAAAGACAGTGAATGAAACAATTCCTACTCACAAGGAGCTTAATAATATGAGAAACGTGCCATTCCTTGAGAAGACACTTCTGTTCTTTGAGTTTTATTTTGACTTCTCTAAAACACTCTTTCTTCTCCTCCTCACCTTATCCAATGCTCCCTGAAAAATCCATACTACTACCCTTTTCTTTCTTTCTTTCTTTCTTTCTTTCTTTCTTTCTTTCTTTCTTTCTTTCTTTCTTTCTTTCTTTCTTTCTTTCTTTCTTTCTTTCTTTCTTTCTTTCTTTCCTTCCTTCCTTCCTTCCTTCCTTCCTTCCTTCCTTCCTTCCTTCCTTCCTTCCTTCCTTCCTTCCTTCCTTCCTTCCTTCCTTTCTTTCTTTCTTTCTTTCTTTCTTTCTTTCTTTCTTTCTTTCTT
>JAJPUD010006718.1:17219-51148 GCA_023553655.1 Myrmecobius fasciatus | reverse complement strand
TTTCTTTCTTTCTTTCTTTCTTTCTTTCTTTCTTTCTTTCTTTCTTTTCTTTTCTTTTTTTTTGGCTGAAGCAATTGGGGTTAAGTGACTTGCCCAGAGTCATACAGCTAGTAAGTATTAAGTGTCTAAGGCCAAATTTGAACTCAGGTCCTCCTGACTTCAGAGTTGGTGCTCTATCCACTGTATCACCTCACTGCCCCACTACTACACTTCTAATAAATATAATCATAAAGAAGGAATGTTAGGATCTTGTTTAGATTTACTCAGACCTGGTTTCTGCAATTCTCTCTGAAATCCCCTCATGAACTCCCAGTTTCAGAAATGCTCTTCAATTGCATAGCCGGTCTATTTGTTTGTGAATCTAGATTACAAGGTGAATTTTGCAGGAGGGAAGGAAGCCTTGAGAGAAGCTAGCCATGAATTTGACTCAGAAGGCTGGCCTGATCATTCAAGGGAAGGCATTTGGAACTCTTGGATCACCTGTCCTTTTTTTTCTTTTTGCCTTACAGATCCCTAAAGAGGTACGTATTAGTTGTTGGTGATCTCCTTCCTGTGGGTAAAAAACATATGGTGACCTGCTGCTCATGAGGAGGGAAGGACAATTGTAATTTCTTCTACCTGAAGTTGAATTTCATGAAAGCAAACCCTGTGAGGTGTTGAATGAAAGAATTGGTAAGGAGAATTCTGGCAATTGTCATCATTCTATCCTCCAAGCTTGGTGATGCATCATTCCCTTCTGGGTCCATTAGTCTGATGAGAACAAAGATAATTATAGGAGAACCAAAGTTCCTATTCATCTAATATGCAAGGATGTCTTTGCTCCAGGAAAAGGAAATTCACTTTAAAAAAATTTGTTTTTTAAGAGAAAACTCATTCCTTTTGTCTTTTTTTTTTCTCCGCTGATATTATAGGCTCATAGTCTTTGTTGTTGTTGTTTAGTCATTTCACTCATATCTGACTTTTGGTGATCCCATTCAGAGTTTTCTGGGCAAAGACACTGGATTGGTTTGCATTTCTCTCTGCAACTCATTTTACAGATGAGGAAACTGAGGCAGACAAGGTTAAGTGACTTAGTCAGGGTCTGAGATAGGATTGGAACTCTGGGCTTCCTGCCTCCATGTGCTGTGATCTATCCACCTCCTAGCCTCACAGGTGATCTAGTTTTAACTCCTCACTTTTCTTTTTTTCTTCTTTTCTGTTGAGGCAATTGGGGTTAAATGACTTGTCCAGAGTCACACAGCCAAAAAGTATTAAATGTGTGAGTCCATATTTGAACTCAGGTCCTCCTGACTTCAGGCTGGTGCTCTATCCATTGCACCAACTAGCTGCCCCTAATTCCTCACTTTTCAAGAATGGAACCGAAACCTGGAGAAGTTAAGAAACTTGATTCGATTTCAATAGATAATAAACAGCAGAATCAGGATTCATTCAGGTCCCCTGACTCTACATCTAAGTGTGTTTTCTACTACGCCATGCTGCTTCTCTAGAATAAAGTTTGAGATTTGCCTTATTAGAGCAAATAAGCCCAAGAACAGAAAAATGTCTGCTTTTTTTTTAAAAAAATTGATTTTTATTTATCTTTCTTTTTTACATAACCTACATTTCCCTAATATATTCTCCTTCGAGAGAGGAACCATCTTCTATTACAAAGAATAAAAAGAAATTCTAGCAAAACCAATGCATCAATAAAACTGAACATAATATGCAACATTCCAGTTCTGTGGTCTGTCACTTCTGTGAAGAAGGGAGGAAAATGACTTTTCATCTCTTTATTGGGGCCAGGGTTGGTTATTACAATTTCACAGAATCCACTGTCTATCGTTTAAGAATGTCATTCTTTATAGCAGAGTTCCCATTTTCACCATTTGAGGTTTTCAGAACAGTCTGTTAGGATTACAACTTTGACTTGTGTATGCTAAAAAAGAGCATTGAATTTAGACTCAGGGAACCCAAGTTTGAATTTTAGGTCTGACATGTAATTGAGAAAGCTATCTAAACTCTCTAGGGCCTAGGTTCCTCATTTGTAAAATGAGGGGATTGGAAGAGTTGTCTTGGAAGGTCCTTGCTGTAAAACTATAATCCTATAACTCCAAATTCATTTTTCTCATTCCTTCAATCAACCAACCATTTCTAAAAATTCCTTTTCTCTCTTCCCCCCCCCCCCCCACTTTCTCCTATTAGTGTTCTCAACGCAGACTCTTGTAAAAAATTCTATTTATCAGCACTTTCCTCTCCTGACTGGAGAGAAGAGCTAATTAATTCCCAAAGGTGTATTTGCTCAGCCACCTTCCTCTGCTTTAGGGATCTTTGCTAGTAGCTGGTCAGCTCAGTTGGAAGGAACACAAAGCCATGGTTTCAATCTATACATTGGTCATTCTGGCTACCCATCTTACAAATGCACATTAGCCATCATGAGGCATGGATTTATAGTGCAGTTTTCCTATTTAGGACATTTGGAAGGTCGGGATCAGATAAGTGAGCTGGTGGATTTGGTGGAATGTTACCCTTTTGTTTGGAGTGATCAAATCATGGGATTTAGACAAGTTTGTCACTTTAATATTTGTGGGGATCTTAGACAAGTCCCTTAACTTCTCTGTCCAGTTTCTCCATCTGTGAAACAAAATGGTTAGACTAGACAATTTCTGAGGTCGCTTCTAAACTCAAAAAATCCTCAAGAATGAAGGGGACCATAAAGATAATCAACTTCAATCTCTTTAATTTGCAAATGAGGAAACTATAGAGGGAGGGATAGATTAAATTAGTTGCTCAAAGTGGTAGTGTCTCTAGGCAAAATATCCCAACAAACTCTTGTGCTTAGTTTATAACCTGCCCCTAACCTTGGATGTTATTCCTCCCTTTTACATTCCATGATCCAGCCAAAATGATCTTTTCTTTCTTCCTCACATATGACACTCCACTTCTATTGGCTGTCTCCCATACAAGAGATGTACTCCTTCTTTACCTTCTCTCCATAGTCTTCTCCTTTTAAGACCTAACTCAAGCACCATATTTTACATTGAGCCTTTCTAGATTCTCTGAGAAAATGAGTAGCCTTCTTCCCAAACTACCTAATAGTTAGCTACATTGCATTTATTTCTTTATAGATATATTCTCTATATACTAATATGTGTTTGTCTCCTCCATTGGAATAAACCTTTACAAGAAGACATTGTCTCTTTCTTTGTGTTTTGTATGTCCCCTCCCCAACTAGCACAATACCAAGGGAACATTTAATAAATGCCGATTGATTGGTTGATTTAGATCTCAATTTCCTTAGCTACAAATGGTAAATTGATTGTATGATCTTTAAGGTCTCTCTCAATTCTAAGTCTTCTGATCCTGTAGCTGTCCAGAAAACAATAGAACATAGTAAAGTTGGCATTGCCAGATTTCCTTCCCTTTCTGAGCCTGTAAACAGTGCCCTTCATTTGTACTCATGACCCTTATTAGAAATGCTTTATCTTTTTCCAGCCCCAATCCCAGATAAAATTAACTCTTATACCCTTACTGTATTAAGCCCAATCTGCCTCCTGTTCTCTGCTTTTTCTAGCTCCTTCCAGTGCTATCAAAGGATGAGTTTGCTTAATTCCTTAGACATTATGTACTACTGCTGCCTTAGTGCCCATGATCTCACAGTTACCCCGCCCATGGAACACAGGTTTTCTTAAATTAAGTATTTGGGAGGAGGATGGGTGACCTAGGATGATCCCTTAATAGAAAATGCTTTAGTATATGGATATAGGATCCTAGAGTCAGAGCTTATTTTAGCGTCTTCACTTAACAGAGATTAAGTCACTTGCTCAAGAACATCCAGCTATCGGAAATTGAAAAGATGCCCATCAATTGGAGAATGGCTGAATAAATTATGGTATATGAATGTTATGGAATACTATTGTTCTGTAAGAAATGACCAACAGGAGGATTTCAGAGAGGATTGGAGAGACTTGCATGAACTGATGCTGAGTGAAATCAGCAGAACCAGGAGAACATTATACACAGCAACAAGACTATATGATGATCAATTTTGATGGATATGGTTCTCTTCAACAATGATGTGATTCAAACCAGTTGTGCTGCGATGAAGATAGTCATATACATCCAGAGAGAGGGCTGTGGGAACTGAGAGTGAACCACAACACAGCATTTTAATGCTTTCTGTGAATATTTCCATGCATTCTGTTTTCCTTCTTAGGTTGTTTTTTTTCTTCTTCTTTTTCTAGATCTGATGTTTCTTGTGCAGTAAGATAACTGTATAGATATGTATACATGTATTGTATTTGTCATATAATTTATCCTATCTAGCATGTATTAGATTACCTGTCATCTAGGGGTGGGGGGCGGGGGGAGGGAAAGGAAAAGCTTTGGAAAAAAAGTTTTTTTTTTTGCAAAGGTCAATGTTGAAAAGTCACTCATATGTTTTGCAAATAAAAAGCTTTATTAAAAAAAAAAAAGAACATCCAGCTATCAAGGAAGGAGCTGGGATGTGGACCCAGGCTCTCTGATTCCAAATCCAGGCTGTTTCCATTAATGTTCCTTTGGCATGGGGCTGGGTAGGACATGGGTTTCCTTTCTATTTTCCTGTGTTTAAATAGATTTTGGGATGAGACAAGGCGATTCTGTGACCAGTGATGGAAAGCCCCTCTCCTATATTTCATCTGGCCTGTTGAGATCTGGGTCACCCAGAAGCTCCATATTAATGCAAATTACCCATAGTCATCATCATCTTAATGATGATTCAATGGGAAGATAAAAGTGCTAAAAAGAGGTTTAATTACAGTAATAATAATTTGACATCTGTGTTTCCAAGCATCTTGCAATCCTTAATTAGTATGTTTCACAGACTCAACAATGACCCCACCCTTTAATGCCTGCCTCCTACTTCCTTCAATGTGTTTTGGGTTTCTGACCCCATCTATCACTATTTAACAGGTGAATAAAGGGAAACTTTACCAGATGCCAATGAGGGAGTCAGTGACAGTCAGAGCCTAGAATGCCTGATCTTTAGGTCCTATGCTCATTCATTCAACCTAACTTTTTTTTTTTTTGGCTAAACTTGGCCAAATGGTGTCAATAATAGCTTATCCAATTGTACATCCTCTCCTTGAACAGATGGGGACCTCTTCCCTATCAAAGATCTGTTTGTTTGGCAGTTAATAAAAGACAAAAAGTTTTTTTTTTGGACATTTTTTCCTTAGGAGCTCAGGATTTAAATTTACATTGCTAACCAAATTAAATGTCAGAAGAATAGCTTGCATGTGTCTAGCTAAATTTTAAAAAATTAGAATACTACAAACTCTAATATTAGGATGGACGTTTCCTTTTCTAACAGAGAGAAAAATCATGTCAGTGGAAAGGCTGGCTTTGGAATCAGAAGACTGATGTTTAAAATGCCACTTCTTATACTTAGTATCTGAGTGATCTTGAGCAAATTACTTAATCTTCCTGGGTGTCTATTTCCTCATCTATGAAAGAAGGGGGTTGGAACTCCGTTGGAAAGAAGTCAGAGGTTCCTTCCAATTCACCATTTTCTTTTTTCTTTTTTAATTAAAGCTTTTTATTTGCAAAACATATGTATGGGTAGTTCTTCAACACTGGCCCTTACAAAGCTTTTTTACAATTTTTCCCCCCTAGTCCCCTCCCCTCCCCTAAATGGCAGGAAGTCCACTACATGTTAATTATGTTAAAATACTTGACAAGTCGAATATATGTATACATATTTCCACACTTATCTTGCTGTGCAAGAAAAATTGTATCTACAAGAAAAAAAATCAGAGAAAGGAAACCCAATGCAAGCAAACATCAATAGAAAGCATGAAAATGTTATGTTGTGGTCCACATTTCATATCCCTCTCTCTGGGTGTATATGGCTTTCTTCACTGAACAATTGGAACTGGTTTGAAACATCTCATTGTTGAAGAGAGCCATGTCCATCAGAAATGATCATCATATAGTATTGTTTTTGCTGTGTATAATGATCTCCTGGTTCTGCTTATTTCACTCAGCAACAGTTCATGCAAGTCTCTCCAAGCCTCTCTGAAATCATCCTGCTGGTTTTTTCTTACAGAACAATAATATTCCATAACATTCATATACCATAACTTATTCAGCCACTCTCCAATTGATGGGCTCCATTCAGTTTCCAGTTTCTAGCCACTACAAAAAGGGCTGCCACAAACATTCTTGCACATGTGGGTCCCTTTCCTTCCTTTAAGATCTCTTTGGGATATAGGCCCAGTAGAAACACTGCTGGGTCAAAGGGTATGCACAGTTTGATAACTTTTTGAGTGTAGCTCCAAATTGCTCTCCAGAATGGTTGGATCCGTTCACAGGTCCACCAACAATGTATCAGTGTCCCAGTTTTCCTACATCCCCTCCAACATTCATTGTTATCTTTTCCTGTCATTTTAGCCAATCTGACAGGTGTGTAGTGGTACCTTAGAGTTGTCTTAATTTGCATTTCTCTGATCAATAGTGATCCAATTCACCATTTTCGACTCTATGGAAAATGACTTTCTAAATGCTGATTTTTGCAGCTGGAGAACCACACAGAAGTGCATCTCAGCCAGGACTTCTTCTTGGGACATCAGCCTGCTGCTCAAACCCCAGCATACTTTAACCTTCGAGAAGTTTCTACTCGGTTCCACCTTCCTCTGGGAGAGTACCTGGTGGTGCCTTCAACTTTTGAGCCATTCAAGGATGGAGATTTTTGCCTGAGGATATTCTCAGAGAAGAAAGCTAAGACCCTGTATGAGCTCCCCCATGGGCTAATCATAAGGCTAATAAGCCTGAACATAAAGGTTTCTAGCAGGGAAATTACTAGAGGCTGAGAGGAAAATCCCAATTGTTGTTTGGGATGCTGAGAGTCCACTTGCCAACCTAATGAGATTTTCAGTAGGGCTTTTATAGGGATAACTAGAATAATCCAAATCTATAAAATGATGAGAGACATAATAGTTCCCAGGGGCCTATAGACTCATGATTCCCCGCTATTTATTTATTGATTCAGTCAACAAACATTTATTAATTGCAATCTACATACTAAGGACTATTATAGGGGGAAGTAAAAAAAGAAATAAAATGCAGCATTTCTCTTTGTGGAACTTATGATATAGTAGGGAGATGCAATATGTACAAAATTGTAATTCCAGATTGTAAACTCCTTTGAGCAAGAACCATATTTTCCCCTAATGCTTGAAGCAGTGCCTGGCACATAGTAGATGCTTCATAAATGTTTGCTGACTTAATAAGAGAGGTACAAAATGTATTTAAGTTCCTGAGAAGATGAATTGGGAAGGCTGCACAGACAAAGTGAACTTTAAAAGATGGATAGTATTTAAATAGGCAGAGATAATGAGAATATGGGCATGAAATGACATGAGCAGAGGTACAGGATCAAGAAATTAAAAGTATTGCATGGATCCTATGCCATAAAGTATACATAGGGTATGTGTGAAATAAAATTGGAAAGGTAGGGTAGTATGAAATGGAAGAGCAATTAATAAGGTACTTGATATGTGCCAGACACTGTGTTAAGTATTGGGAATAGAGATAATGAAGGATGAAGTTCTTGCTTTTAAAAGAATTTATATTCTAATTGGAGAGGAGAAGAATTCATCTTCAAGGTGAATGGAAAAATTCTGTCCATGGTTCTTAAATGCATTGTGGAGAAGAGGATGTCCTAAGATCTAGGTGGGTAGAAATCCAGGGTGTATGTGTGGGAAATTGGGTGCAAAGGGGTTCTGGTCTACAAGGCTAAGGACTCTGAATTTTAATGAATAAGTAGTAGTAAGGAATCATTGAAGGGTTTTGATGAGGAGAGTTATAGATGAGATAAAGAAGATTACTTAGTCTGGAAATGGTGTGAAGCACCTCTGGATATTAAAATGCAGAGCAGGGAGTGGGGAATGGAGATAGAAATCCCAACAGGAGGCTGTTGTATTAGTCTTGATAGGAGTAATGAAGTTTTGTTAACTAAAGAGAAAGAGAAGAGGGGGGTAGATTTGAGGGATATAATAGAAGTTTCATTGATAGAATTTGGCAACTAGTTGGAGACGGGTGTGGGGATGGGAGTTGAAAGAGAGGAATAAGTCAGAGGACACAAAGGTTTTGGACATTGGAGAGTGAATGAATGATGCCCCTGATAGAAATAGGAAAGTAAAAGGGGAAACATGTTCACATGTATTGAAAAAATTAAAGTGAGGGGGCTGGAAGTCAGATTGAGGAAGAATATCGGCAGCAATCCAGTCTGGAGAGTTTCCATCTAAAAGAAATACACTTAAGATGTAGAATATCATCACCTTTTCTGTGCTCCATCCAAAGCATGTGATGGGGATTTGTGGAGTTGTCACTCATGTAACAGACATTTCTAGGCAAAAGATTGTCCCAAGGGAAAGAGAAGGACAATAACTTGGGTCTTAGTCATGAAATTAGAGTAGTCCATGGGTTAAAAGACAGTATCATCCTAGAAATTTTGAGGGAACTGATTAAACTTGATACTTGGTGCCTCTAGTATGGAGATGACCTCGAGGGAGGAGTAAGGATCTTTCTCATTAAGGGGATTTAAGGTTTAGTTGATGAAATTAATAGACAGCACTCTTTTCTTTTCTTCTTGCCTCAAAGTTCAGAACAACTCAGAAAAGAACAATCTTTATCTGAACTCTTTAACCTTTTTATGTTGATTTTGTTCCTGTGAGTTTTTGTGTTTCAGGGAAATTGGGGATATGGTGGCTGGAAACCCCTATGAGGTAAGCACTCATTCTGAACTAGGGGCTCTTAACCTGAGCTTTGTGGTCCCTCAATGGGTCTATTGATAGATTTCATGGTCTTCTGTGAACTTGGATGGGAAAAAAAGGAAACTTTATTTTCACTAACCTCTAACTTGAGTTTAACATATCCTTCAATTATAAATGTAGGCAATAAAATATTCATAAATATCACTGATTTCCAGAAATTGTTTGTTTTTCAGTCATTTCAGTTGTATCCAACTCTTCATGACCCCATTTGGGGTTTTCTTGGCAAAAATACTGAAGTGAGGTTTGCCATTTCCTACTCCAGCTCATTTTGCAGATGAGGAGACTGAGGCAGACAGGGTTGAGTGACTTTCCCCATCATACAGTTAGTAAGTGTCTGAGGTTGGATTTGAACTCAGGCTTTCTGATTCCAGGGGCCTGGTGCTATATCCATTGTACCACCTCATTTTTGGAAATACATGACACAAAAAAAGGTTTCAGTACTTCTGCTCTAAAATAAATTTATTTTTTGGGGAGAGGGTAATATTTCTCTTGGAATCTATTTTGGTTAATGTTAATGAAGTCCAAATAAAGGTTAATAAGTTTCTTTGGCTGGAAGGAGCTGTAATGCTATAGTCTTTTCCCAAAGGTTTTGGCTGTCACTAGGAGAGCACAATTCGATGTCCTTTCCACCAGCTAGAGTGATGAACATCTTCTATTTGTTATCAGTCATCCTTACAAATCCACCATGTGCTGAGCACCATTCCAAAAACCGAGGGACAATGTAAAGGAAGGAGAGGTCTCAGCCCCTGTCCTGGAAAGGTCTCATGGAGGATGAATGGTAGAGGGATGAAAAAACAAACAAAACCAGACATTTCTTTTTCCCCTTTTCTTTTTATCCAGACTTGTGATCTCATTTTATTGGATAACATATGGTCTTAGAGAGTAGCCCAGGTCTTGGGAAACTCTCAAGCAATTGGCTTTCCCATGGTGCCCAGAGTTATGACTCAAACCTAAGTCTTCCTGACTCCAAGCTGGGGTTCTAGTTCCTAGGGATGCTGCTGGAAGATCAATAAATGTTGTCCTTGACTTGTGATTTGTTGTTCAGTCATGTCTGGCTCTTTGTGATCTCATCTGCAGTTTTGTTGGCAAAGATACTGGAATGGTTGGGAATTTCCTTCTCCAGCTCATTTTACAGATGAGGAAACTGAGGCAGACAGAGTTAAGTGACTTGTCTAAGTCATACACAGATAGTAATGGCTGAATTCAGATTTGAATTCAGGTCTTCCTGAATGCAGGTGCAGCCCTAATTACTGCACCACCTAACTGAGTTGTGCTACCTGTGCCTTTAAAGCTACATGTAAATAGAGTGCAATGTGCTTCCATGTCTCATTTTCAAATACTCTGTGATGCACATATTATTATCCCTATCTACAGATGAGAAAACTGAGGATGATACAGAGTAAGTAACTTGTTCAGTCAGGGTCACACAGTATGTGGATGATCTGAACTCAAGTCCTGCTGACCCCAAGTTCAGAATTCTACTGTGTCACCTTGCTGCCCAGCATGTATACATAGTATATGACCTCTAGAGGAAAACTTCTTAAAATTCTCCAATTGCAATCCTTTTCACCTGAGAAATTTCTACAGGTATATAGGTATATGAAATAGGTATACAAATCAAACCTTCCCTGATAATAAATCATGACCCCCACATTCAGTTCTGAGACCCCCATATGGGATCATGAATCAGTTTAAGAAGCTGCACTCTTAACTACCTCCCTATTTTGAGACAGTGAGTCTATGACTCTGTGGGGGTGAGTGCTAGGGTGAATGGAATCCTCTGGGAAGAGTCAGTTTGGGAAAGCCTGGAGAAGATGAGACTAAGAGCAGAATTTTATAGACACAGAAAGGGTTTGGCATCTGGAGCTTCAGGAGAGAGCTGCTAACTGTCCCTTGTGTATATTGTTGGTCCCTGGATGGTGATAGTTTGATTCTAATGAGGAGGCCCATGCTGCTTAGCTCAGGTTATTGTCCCTTTGGGATGGAGCATCCTGAGAGCTGGGCTGAGTCCTGCAGTGATATTTCAGGGAGAGACATAAGGGTTCTGGGGGTGGAGTAGCATTTCGCAGTCCCAGTTCTGTCTGCCTCCAGGTCCAATCAGAAATGAAAGGATCCCCTGGTAGAGAACAAAGAGAGAACAGATGGAGACACGTATGACTGCAGCCATTCCCCTCCACATTACTGAGGTTGGGTTTTGTTCTTGTTGGCTGGGTTTCACAGGTAGCATATTCTCTCCTCTGGCAAGGAAGATATCTTCTTGCCATAGATCCACAGAGCATTCCTTGACTTTTTAATCCAAGGAATATCCAGTCTTCATCATTAGGAGTGTCTTAACAAGAATGCTTATTGGAAAATGCATTTATTCCTTCCCCTATGCTTTTTTTTACCCTGGCTATTCTGAGTCTCTCTATAGACATGAGCATTTCCTTGAGAGGGGATCCCTGTGTAGAAGTTAGTCCAGTGATAATTGCCAACATTCTGGGTTTCTGACACTCATTAACCAAATACCATGTATAAATATGCACTTTCTATGGCAGAAACATCCTAACCTATCAGATGTATTCTTTCTCCAAATATATGGATATATATTTGGATATATATATGTTTATATACATATGTATATATATACATACATATATAGATATATGGATATATATTTGGAGATATATGTATATATGTATATACATATGTATGTGTGTGTATATACACATATACACATATACATACATACATATATATAGTCCTTCAGGTCAGGGACAGTCTTTTTTGTATTCTAAGGGTTTAGCATGGGGTCTGGCACATAGTAAATACCCTTCCTTTTTTTCTTTTACACATTTATTCATTCACAGAAATATTGGGATTTGTACCCTTTTATCATTATACCTTTTCTGAGCTAATTAGAATAAAAATACCTGGAGAAAACTAGGGTATTTTTATCCTATTTGTATGGAGGCAGTTAGGTAGTACGATGGATAGAATGCTGTCTAAAAATCAGGAAAACCTGAATTCAAATTCAGACTCAGATATCACTAGGTGTTTGATCCTTAACTCTGTTTGACTCAGTTCCCTCCGTTTCCCACATACAGGCATCTGCTGATAAGAAACCAAAGCACCTTAGTATCTTCTCTGCAATTTATGGTTATGCCTTAGAGAATTGCCTGGGAATACTTTAAGGTTAAGTGATTTGCTCAGGATCTTAAGACTGTAGGCTTAGAACTAGAAGGGATTTTGGAGGCCATCACGTACAACTCCCTCATTTTACAGATGAAGAAATTGAGGTGGAGAATTGATGACTTTCCCAGGATCACACAGCTGGCAGTGGGAGTGCAGGGAGGGGAGAGATCATAAGGCAGACTTTCAACAGAATATAAGTGATACTAATTGATTCACTGACTCAGACATGTTATTCAGAGGGTAACTCACCCTTTGCCTAGCTATCTCTTGGGGGAAACCTGTCTATCTCCATCCTTTTTTCTGAGTGGAGTTATGGGAGGGGCTTTTAGCTCCTTGAAACTCTGCTTAATATTCACATGAGAAGAAAGTATTTTACAAATGTTAAAACATTACATAAAGATGAGCTATTGTTATTGTTGTGTTCTTTGCTATATGGGATTTTCCCATATTGCCTTGTTAGAGCTGTTCAGCTCTGGACAGATCACTAGATTTCATGGAAACTCCCTGATGACTGAGGTTAGTTTCCTTATAGATAATTTATCCTTTCCCCAATGCTGAAGAGTCATGGAAATTCCCTTCTTCTCCTCCCTAGGAAGCTGATTCCTAGATTTCTGCCCTCCCCCCCCCCATAACTATAATAATTGCTCACATTTCTGTAGTGCTCTAAGGTTAGAAAACACTTTACATAAATTGGAGCTGGTCATTCATTGTCTTTGCCCTCATCCTTGGGTTAATCAGCGTGTGTTTTAACTGCATTTTTCCTTCCCTTTAGCCACATCCCAGTGAACAAATAGAAGACCAATTCAAGAGTCCTTTTGAGGAGCGTCATGGAGAGGTGAGTGGTAGGTATGGGAATGAGGAAGACTGCTATGAATAATTTCAAGGATCTTACATTTTAGAGCTGGAAGGGACTTTATAGGCCACCTAATTTAATCCATTCATTTTATAGCTAAGGACTTGCCAGGGTCATATCTCTTAAGTATCAGAAGTGAAACTTGAACCTATACTTCTTGATTCCAAGTCCAGCCTCTATCTACCATAGCAGTGGTTTTTTGTTCTCAACTGTTCCCAATGTCTTGATACTATTAAAATTTTTTGTTCTCAATGTCTTGATACTATTATAATTATTAAGGATCTCTTTATCTGGGTTATATTTATAGATATTTACCATGTTAGAAATAAAAAAAACTAATTTTGAATTTGTGGACTCTCTGAAAGTGTTTTATAAACCCCCAGAATTTTTTGGACCATATTTTGAGAACCACTGCACTACAGTATGCTTCCTCTTGTTTAAAGCATCTTTATTCTCCCTTTCTTTCCCATCCTTCCCCAACCTTCCTGGGGATGAAAAAGGAGTGAGCCTCTATTCACCTCAAGAAGGCACCTCCTCCTGACATAGCTCATTTTGCATCTCCAGGTCCTTTTCATCATTGAGAATTTATCATAAGCATCCCAGCAGTTCACAGACCAATACTCCCACGTGGTTTTCTCCAGGGCTTGGTCTTTCTGGGGTGCTTTATCTCCTTTTCTCTCTTGAGTAAATAGCAAATCCCAATCACACAGGTCCTGCCAAAAGTCTTCCTCCTCTTGTAAATTGGTCCTGTCGGTTCCAGGGCTTCTGGCTACAGAGCTTCAGCAGCTGAATTCTCTCTCAATCAATACCCTTCAGAAGGAGAAAGAATAGCACAGTGCAGGGGTAAAGAGAACTAAGTCAAGTTACCCTGAGTTTAACATGCTGAAGAGGCTGCCTGACTCTCTCTCCCTTTTATTTCTGATCCTGCTCATAGAGGATAAACTGTTCATTCTGCCTCCTGAATTAAAGCCTGCAACAAGGCAACTAAATATGGGTACCTGCATCATTCACAGAAAAGAAAAAGTATCTTCCTATCCATCCTTCCATCCCAGCTTATGCTCGGTTGTTGATTATCACAACACAGAGACCATGAAGCAAGTTAGAGACAGAGCTGGGAATAGCACTTACAAGCAATCACATAAATACAGCAAAAGCTTTACTCTTGGATAGAGAATAAGGTGCCTTAGGGGACTTAGAAATAAAAAGAAACAAAGGCTCCCCTCCGAAAAGTTCAGCATTGATTTCTAGATTTACTGATGAATAGAAATGACGATACTTTGGTTTCCTTGAAAAAGACCCAGGAACTTAATTTTTTTGTATAGTTATTATGATGAAGACTGCTGACTGACGTTTATGAGTACCTTAAGGTTTCCAAAGGGCTTTATGTTATAATTTGATGTTCACAACAGTCCTATAACGAGGTATACCGGTATCATTATTGCCATTTTTACAGTGGAGGAAAAGGCTTAGAGAGATTGAATGGTTTGCTTCTGTTTAAAAGGCCAGTGAGAACTGGAGGTGATTGAAAATCAGGTCTCTCCTGTCTGTGACCTTAAGACCAGTGCCCTGTCCTTTCTATTATCTTGCTTCTGTAATTTTTTATGATAATATTTTATTTTTCTCCCTATTACATGTTAAGACATTTTTTAACTTAAAAAACTTAAAAAAGTTTTGATAATCAAATCCTATGTCTTCCTCCCCTTGCTCCCTCTAATATAGTTTATACATGTGCAATCACATAAAACATTTTTAAAGATTGTTTAAAAAAGTTTCCTTAAGCCAGAAGTCCTTAACCTAGCATCATGGAAAGAATTCATGGATAGATTTCAGGGAGTATATGAGCTGGAATAGAAAAAATTACATCTTTCCTTTATAACTGAAATTTGGCATTTCTTTCAATTATGATTATAGGCAATAAATCATTATTCTGAAATGGCGTCCATAGGTTTACCAGAACCCAAAGGATCATTCATGAGGAAAGTTTGCTTCCTCATCTGTAAGATGGAAACAAAAAATACTTGCAATGTATCCAACACAAAATTTCTGTTTTGTAAATTATAAGGGAATATATAATTGTGAAATCATTAAACAGGATTTGCTTAATCACCTCAAGTTTACACAAGATATTTTGTTCCCCTAAATCTCTGCTTCCTAATTTTAAATGGCTAGCCCTAGAAAACCTTTGCTTCTTCTGTTTTGGGGTTTATAAGGCATAATCAACCTCTGTCAAATACAGAAAATTTTGAATGATAATATTGTGTGGAAACACACAGGATTTACCATCCTCATCAGCACCCATCTTAACTTAAGTTTTATGAGAATCCTGGGGGTGACTGAGAACTTAATTTTTGAAAGACTTCAGTTGCTTTAAAACAGGGTAAAATTGGATTAATCTGACTCTCATGATAAATTTTCCACTTTCATCTGACATTTTGAAATCTTTGGATTCTCCTTTCTAGGATTCTGACATCAGTGCCAATGAACTCCAAACTATTCTGAATGGCTTCTTTTTTAAACGTAAGTTGCCCTTTGGAACTTTTTAGAGGTGTGATAAGGGAAGCGCTTTAGGCAACATTATTCTCAAATTACCAGTGAAGGTTGAGGGGAAGAGAGACTCTACACAAATGAAAGTTATGGGATTAAAGATTTGGACAGCAGGGTCTTTGACAGATCAATGGCTTCAGAAATCCTTCCTCTTGGGGTTGCTACTTAATGTCAGACATGACAATGATTAAGAGAGGACTGTGGAGAAAGAGAGGAGGTTTAGAGATGGTTTTGTGGTGATGATAGGTAGTATACCTGCTCAGTTTGACAAAGATAACTGTCCACAGCATGATAGCAATACTATGCAGTCCAACCAGGAACTTTCCAGACTAATTTAATCTATAATGACAAGCAAGAGTGAAGTCTTTATTGTGTAAAAAAAATGATGTAGAGAACCTTGCAAGGAAAAGAATACTGGAACTTAGAGATATTCAGATATTTTGTCAATCCTGTGCAAAGTTGTGTGCTTGCTAATTTTGAGTGGACCAGGTCAAGTATATACAGACAAAGACTTTATTGCAGGTAGCTAACTTTGAGAACTTTCAGGGATTAATTTTCAAGATATTTAGAAACAGGAGGATACTAAAGGCTCAGAAAAATTTAGACCTTATTTGTACCAAAAACCATAACTGAGGGACTATCAATAATTACTGACTTCTGAATCTATGCTCCCATTCTGGTGAGAATAATGTAAACACTTGGAGGACATTTTTTAAAGATTAAATATGTGCAATTCTTCTAAACATATTTCCACATCTATCATGCTGTACAAGAAAAATCAGATCAAAAAGGGAAAAAAATGAAAAAGAAAAAAAAGCAAGCAGACAACAATAAAAAAGGTGAAAATACTATGTTGTGATCCACATTCAGTCCCCATAGTTTTCTCTCTGGCTGCAGATGGCCCTTTCCATCACAAGTTTATTGGAGCTGGCCTGAATTACCTCATTGTTGAAAAGAGCCAAGTCCATCACAGTTGATCATCCCATAATCTTGTTGCTATGTACAATGTTCTCTTGGTCCTACTCACTTTGGAGGACAATTTTGATGAGTTCACTGCAAGGGGATAGTCAGGGTTCACTAATGATATCTTATAGCAGGCTATGTCTTGACTGTCATAAAATTGACTGAAAAGTATAGTGTAAACCATCATATTGTGAAGATTGTTTGCTATAAAAAAAGCATATGATTTGGTCAAACAAAAAGTCACTTTGAAGACTCTCCTCCAATCAAGTGTCTCCCAGGGGTCTGGCAGAATCATGTAAGAGTCTAGGAAAACAGAAAAAATAAAGATAATTTAGTATGTCAATGTTCTGATAATCAATTCAAGGGATAGAGTGCTAGACTTGTAATTTTATTAGTGTAAGGAACTCCCAGTGAAGAGCTTTCTTTTTCAGTGCAGGTTGGCACCTTCTTTGTGACTCTTAGTCTTAGAGAGTTGCCTAAAGCACTGAGAGATTAAATAACTTGCCTAAAGTACTGAGTGATTAAATAACTGGCTCACATAGCCAGTATGCATCAGAGACAGAACTTTGGATCTAAGTTTCCCTAACTTTGAGAACTGCTCATAATCTACTGTGTCACATTGATAATATCAATTGAGGTATAAAACAGAGATGCTCACTCAAAGTGTCTGCCACTGTAATATATAAAGTCAAGGGACTTTAGAAGCCATCACGTCCAACCCCTCATTTATAAATGAGAAAACTGAGATTTGGTTAAATGACTTTACAGCTAGTAAATGTCCAAGGAAGTATTTGAACTTGGGTTTTCCTGATTCCAAGTCCAATATTCTATCCGATGCACCACAGGATGTCTGACATATGATTCAAATCACAGAGGAATTTTCTGTAGATAGTAGGGTTCTCTAGATCCTCCTACTTGATGACAACATTGTTCTAATTTCTTCTTCTTGGCTTATATTCAACTTTATTAAACAATGTTTATTTATTTATATTTAACTTTATATTTGAGTTTGGCTTAGCAATGCACACAAGAAGAAACAAATGGATAAAAAACTCCTATTGTCAAGACTATGATATACAGTTGGATGAACAACCCATAGATTTTGCGTATTATGCTTCCTCATGCTATTGAGATGACCCTATATTATTAAAAGCTATGCTAGTAGAGTCCAAGCTATGGCAGTTCTACTCTGTAATAAAGATTTCAAATATGGCTCTAGAACCAAGTTCAAAAAGGGTCAATAGCAGTTGCCTAGTCAATTGATGATGAATTCTAAGATCATGGCAACCCATAAAACAAAGAAATATACAAAATGGTCTTCATATTGTGTGGCTTTTTTCTACCTCTGTAGTATCACTGGCAAAATAGTTGAAAAGTGGGCAGAGAGTGATAAGAATCATGAAGTTTTTTGCCCAACTATAACTTTAATTTAGCTCCTGCTACTCCAAATGTCAGGTCCAAAGGGTAATCAAACTACCAGAGGAACTGAATTGTATCATTTTGACTGTATTTTTTTGAGTGAAACCAGAAGGCACAAGTTGCAGCTAAATGTAAGGTTGGCTCACAGATTTTCTTTGGAGAGACAAATAAAGGAGTTGGGCAGAATTAAATTTGTAACACATCCAAAGGCAACAAGAAACATCACTTCATGAGATATTCAGTAATCTCATATTATGGTACTCAAAATAAATATTTGGAAAAAAGACCACCAGGAGAATTATAGTGGCTTATATACCAACATATGTTGGAGAAGATAAAGAGTTAGAAAAATTCCATGAAGAACTAGATCTGAGACCCTCCAAATTAATCAGTATATACTTTGATACCTACTGACTTTCATATAAAAGTAGGCATAGATAAGGATAGTGAAAAAATATGTTGGAAAATCTGGATCAGAAATAAAAATTGAAGAGACTTGTAAACCACACAGAAGCCAGATGCTTATACATTATAAAAGCCTCATGCTTATACATTGTAAATATTTTCTTAGAGAATAGTTTCTTATTTCCAGGCTCTGGAAATAGTAAGGACTGAATAACATTGCAAAAAAAAATGAAAATGAATATATTTTAGTAGATAAGAAATGACTCATTTCTGATGGAGTCATTTCTGAATCAGCTATCATTGTGTTACATTGAGTCAAACCACCACCATTTAAAAGCAAAGGTTAAAATTTCTTTTTTTTTAAATTTTATTTTTTTTATTTGCAAAACATATGTATGGGTAGTTCTTCAACATTAACCCTTACAAAGCTTTCTGTTACAAATTTTTCTCCCCTACTCCCCACCCCTCCCCTAGATGGCAGGATATCCACTACATGTTAATTATGTTAAAATACTGGCAAATCGAATATATGTATACATATTTCCAAACTTATCATTGTTGTGCAAGAGAAATCGTATCTACACAAAAGACATATCAGATAAAGGAAACACAATGTAAGCAAACATCATTTGAGAGTATGAGAATGTTATGTTGTGGTCCACATTTCACATCCCTCTCTCTGGATGTATATGGCTTTCTTCAGTGAACAATTGGAGGTGGTTTGAAACATTTCATTGTTTCAGAGAGCCATGTCCATCAGAATTGATCGTCATATAGTCTTGTTGTTGACGTGTACATTGATCTTCTGGTACTGCTCATTTCACTCAGCATCAGTTCATGTAAGTCTCTCCAGGCCTCTCTGAAATTGTCCTGCTGGTCGTTTCTTACAGAACAATAATATTCCATAATATTCATATACCATAGTTTATTCAGCCATTCTCCAATTGATGGGCATCCATTCAGTTTCCAGTTTCTAGCCACTACAAAAAGGGCTGCCACAAACATTCTTGCACATGTGGGTCCCTTTCCCTCCTCTAAGATCTCTTTGGGATATAAGCCCAATAGAAACACTGCTGGGTCAAAGGCTATGCACAGTTTGATAATTTTTTGAGCATAGTTCCAAATTGCTCTCCAGAATGGCTGGATCCGTTCACAATTCCACCAACAATGCATGTGTCCCAGCCTTCCCACATCCCCTCCAACATTTATCATTATTTTTTCCTGTCATTTTAGCCAATCTGACAGGTGTGTAGTGGTACCTCAGAGTTGTCTTAATTTGCATTTCTCTGATCAATAGTGATTTGGAGCACCTTTTCATATGACTACAAATAGTTTTAATTTCATCCTCTGAAAATTGTCTGTTCATATCCTTTGACCATTTATCGATGGGAGAATGGTTTGAATTCTTATAAAAATGAGACAATTCTCTATATATTTTAGAGATGAGACCTTTATCAGAACCCTTAAATGTAAAGATGATTTCCCAGTTTATTGCTTCCCTCCTAATCTTGACTGCATTGTTTTTGTTTGTACAAAAACTTTTTAACTTAATGTAGTCAAAGTTATCTATCTGGTGTTCAATTAAGAGTTTCAGTTCTTCTTTGGACATAAATTTATTCCATCTCCGTAGGTCTGAGAGGTAAACTGTATTACATTCCTCTAATTTGCTTATAACATCACTCTTTGTATCCAGATCATGAACCTATTTAGATCTTATCTTGGTATGTGGTGTTAGATGTGGGTTAAGCCTTAATTTCTTCCACACTAGTTTCCAATTTTCCCAGCAGTTTTTGTCAAATAGTGAGTACTTATTACAGAAGCTGGGGTCTTTGGGTTTATCAAAGACTATATTGTTATGGTTATTACCTAGTTTGTCCAAAGGTTAAAATTTCTACAACACTAGAAGGAAAAATAGAAAAGAGGAAAAGAGGATGTATAATGAATACCACACTAACTTATTTAAAAAGTTATTGATAATACTAAATAAGATATTGACAAAAGAAAGGATATAGACACTGATTAAGATCATTATAAACAAAAGTTTATCTGATACAAATTGATGACTATAAGGAGGATATATTTTTTTAAAAAGCCTAAAAATGTCTTCACTAACAAACATTTGACTTGCTTGCCACAATAAAGAAATATGGTAGCCATGGGCACTACTGGTTGAGAATACAAATTCATTGGGAAAACCTTATGGTGAAGGATAGAAGAAGTTATGAATAGTATTGCTTTATAAAACAGAAAAGAAGTATGTGTGGGAAATCAACTGAAAATAAGTTTGTTAGAGAACCAATTAAATAATCATCTGGAAGGCATTTAAAGATGAAAATGAAATAATAGCAAAAGGTAGATGGAAATGATTTACAAAAATTTTTATAACCAAATCTTTTAGCTAACAAGGGAAGTAGAACCATAACTTTTAAACTTTAACTACACTGTTCCTGAAGTGCTCATTGAATAGATGGACATGACACATAAAGAGAACAAATATACCAAAAGTAACTGGATTAGACTCATTGTACTAGAAGAGATTCATGCTGGAGGTTACACAATTGTGAGGGCATTAAGAGATCAATTCACAAGGTACCTGAAGGAAATGAAGATACATAAATCTTACTCAACAACTTTCTAATCATTCTTATTAGATGAAGTATGTAAAATAAGGAGCCATATGATCCCTAAAGGTATTCTTCATGGTCATGTTGAAGAGGGACTTCCTATAGATGGGGAGAGGTATTTGAGATGCTCCTGTTTGGGGAGGATGTTGTGGTTGTAGAAATCTTTGGAACAATGCATAACTTCAAAAAAATCCATAACCATGCAAAACTACTCAAAAGAGTTTGGTCTAAACCATCCATAGAAAAAAATAAAATGGATGAAGAATTATTTCTCAGATTATGAGCAGGAATTGTTGTGGAGTTCATCCATCCATCTGCCTGCCTGTTTATTAAAATATATATGGAACATATACTGCAAATGAACAATAAGATGAGTCCAGAATTTAACAGGAAGGAGACAATGGATTGGATTGTCTTTGAGAGGTTGGAAAATTTCTTTAATATCCCCGAGTCATTCAGCAGTCAACAAATATTTACTCTGCTTACTATATGATAGACATTGTGCACCCAGAAATACAGGCCAGTATTGTTACTAACATTTTGCTATTGTAGCTGCAAACCATGTTCTAAAGGTATCTAAATAATTATAAAAGCTTACCACTCGGAGGGAAGTCGAAGTAGAGATGAATAGACTGTAATGTATAACAAATGAAGAGCTGCAGAGAAGAACCAGAATAGGAAATATCATCAAAGAAATTATGCTGTGCAAGAAGAATAACTAATTATTATAATTATATACTACATGATATATAATTATTGTGTAATTATAATTATTATAATAATTTGTATTCTACTAGATTATTCTTTGTATCAAGAGAAAATGAAGGTAATCTCCAGCATATTGGTTAGACTACTTGTGGAAAACTTATAGGAGAAAATGGACAAGAATTTCACAAAGTGAGTAGATTGCAGTTTTCATCCTTTGAGGGAATATGAACATCATTGAAATAACAGATCCATAATGGAATACTACTATCCCAGAAAGATTAAAGTTTAGAGATCACCCAAAGTGCACTGGAGAAGCATGTGATCAGCATGAGTAGAATGCAACGTGTTAGTGATGAAGAATTGAATAAAATAAGCAGCATGCAGAATGTGCTCCAGGAGATATATAACCATGAAAGAAGATGTGCTGGTCACAGAACAAGAATAAAGAATAACTGATAACCCATGTACTCCATTGTCAACCATACGATGTCAAGAAATCACAAGGAGGACCCTTAGTTTCTTGCATGCATATGTAAAAATTCTGCAAGGTTTCTTGTAGGGTAGACCCACTTTGGGGAATTTATGGGAGTACATAGTTAATCAGAATTAAAAAGGTAATTGCTCTGGTTGATTTCTGAAGTTCCTCTCATCTCCAAATCCTTGAAATGTGTGTTAATGTTTTCAGTTCCTTGAATCCAACAAGAGTGAAGCTTTTGAGAATAAACAACAAAAAAAAGCTATCTATATAATAACAACAATATAAATGAAAAGATCTCTAAGAATGAAGCTGAATTCTTGAGTTTTGAAAAACCAACACTGGTCCCAAGGAACAAATAAATGCAATATACTTGCTTTCTCATAGCGGAGAGCCATATAGAATAGAATGTCATATATGTTGTTAGATATGATCTTTATGTTCATGTTTTTGTTTAACTGTTTTATCTTTGTGACAAGAGAGGGTTTAATATAGTGGGAGAGGAACTTTTCCTCTTATGTATGATTGTGATAGAATGACAATTTTTTTTATTAGAATAACAGATCCCTCACAATAGTAAAAGGCATTTACTCAGCATAGCAGTCTAGTATGGGTTGCATATAGAACGCTGGACTGTCGGCTGACATCTGTAGTCACTCGGTAGAAGTGAAGATGATTGAAAGACTACAGTTATCTCTTCCACATCATAGGGATTAAGGGTATAGTAGCCCCATGATCTAGAAAATCCATGTAAAATATTTTGGGTCTTCCCTGCAAACCAGAGTAGGAGTCTTAATTATGATCACATTAAAAGATAATATATGTTGATATTATACAATATTGTACATGTATTTTATGTATTTCTGTGTTTTTAATTTTTTTCTGTGTGCTCTGTGAGCCTTTGCATTTGGTGTGCAGCTTTTCCAAAACTCCCCCCAAATTCTGATTTAATTTCTTGTGCTGACCCATGGTACATGAAAACCATAATGGGGAAAGTCAGGATGTAGAAGGGATAACTACATTTGGTTGTTTTAGGGAGGTTCTTGTGACAGTAGATCAAGTCCCTCTGTTAAAAGGGACATTCATTCTTGTCCTTTTATTTATCTCTATTGGCTTTTCCTTTCTAGGGGTAAAAAGGTGAGAAAATAAGTAAGACTATGAACCTTTGGTCCTAACTCTTCTCCTAGGTGTGAGGGAAGAGAGGATCGAGTAAGACTGGGAAGACTGGGTCCTCTTCAGGGCATCCCTGACATTTAGTAAATGTCATGAAGCAGATGTGGTCCTTGAGCTGAGAGCAGATAATATTAAAGGGCAGATTGCCAACAAATTAGTCACATGGGTCTACTTTTCCTGCCAGAAGACTCTAAGAACTCAGGGCTGATACATTTTGTGGCATTCTGCCATGGACATCATTTCTCCTGCACTCAAATGCCTCTGAAACTTTCCTTCTTTTTATTCAAACATTTAGGAACAGACGTGGAATTTGATGGATTCGACATCAATACCTGTAGAGAAATGATTGGCCTTTTGGACGTATCCTTTTAGAGTCACTTTCTCTTGATTTGTAGGAGAAAAGAATTTAAAGCTGGACGAGAACTCAATTTTCTAGATGAAGAATATACCTAAGAGAAATGAAATGACCTTTGCAAGGTCATGCAGATTGTAAATATTAGAGCTAGGTTTCAAACTCCTGTCTGGTGCCATTTCTATTATACCGTGCTCACTCTGTTTTTCATAGCCTCTAACCTCTGTTTAACTTTTGGGGTCCTCTAAACCCCAAAGTTGTGAAGCAGGTAATTGGTCTTGGGGAGAAAGCTCTTTCCTGGCAAAGCTACCATCATATCCTTAATTCATATGCAGGTATAAATAGTTGATAATAGATTAATGTATTGTAGCCACTGCCAGGGATGCTTTCATTTGAAAAGGGATCAAGGTCTTCAGCTAAGGAAGATGATATTGTCGAGGTAGAATTTCAGGAATCGGCCAGCAGCTGGAAAAAGATGAGGATGAAGTTGGTACCATATTTTCTCCAGCTGCCATTTCTCTAGGCTGTCAATGATTATTCCCATCCCTGTTGGCTACTTCTGCAAAAAGCATTGCTGGATTGTCGCAGAACCAGACCCTAAAAACTTTTGCAGGCATATTCAGGACCTGAATTAGTGTGTCTAAGACACTGTGTAGCATCAGAGCTTAGAATTGTTTATCATGGGATGGAGGCTGCAGCATCCAATCTGTGCTTCCCTCCAGCAACCACTCAGCAGGCAGAGCTGCATACTCTCATTACCATCAGCTTCTCTAGTGTAATTGGTATTCAGCAGAGCTGACTCACACTAGGGAACACAACAGGCAAGCGAGCCTTCAAGTCTGACAGCAGAGCCAAGTTCCTGTGTCTACCTGCCTGCCAGCCTGGCTGCCTTCATGTTCTAAATGAGGGCTTAGTCAGCATGTTGGGTCTCAGGATACAGAGCTTTTTGGTATTTTGCATGAGATGAGGGACTTCAGATATTCCAGAGGCTGAGCTAGGTATTTGGGTTAGATAAGGGGTTTGTGCATGACAATTTTGGGTCCAAGAGGAGGGTTAACCTCTTAAGGGAAAGTTAAATCCTAAGAACAGTCCCTGCATTGGGGCAGTTTGAGTATTAGAGAATTAGAGCAGGAAGGGACCTTCAAGATCACCAAATTCATCTTTTACTTTTGAAACTAGGAAAAGGGAGAAGTAGACTGGTGAATGTGAGCTGTCCAAGGTCATAGAGTTAATGAGAGGCAAAACTCATCCCATCATACTATATTGTGGATATCATCCTTTTTTTCCTTTTTTACTTCATTAGCTACAGTTTAATATAGTTTCTGGCTAAACAATAAGCTCAGGCTAATGGTAGAAGGTCTAAGTGTAAAGTAAAATTTGCAATCATTAAAAGATCATGCCCTTCTTTGGGTAACCAAGTGTGATTAGTAGCAACATGAGGAAATTGAGGCAGACAGAAGATAAGTGACTTGCAGAGTCACACAACTAGTAAGTCTCTAAGTCTATATTTGAATTCAGTTCTTCCTGACACCAAATGCTTTCTACTATCTCTTTAGAGCCAAAATCCAATAAGTTCTGCCATTACTACAGGAATGGTATGCTAATCTGCTCCACTTTAGCTTTGCTCTGTGAAGCTCTACTCATCATTCCTCAGTCTTTCCAAAGTAAAACATTCCAGATATCACTTTCCCTTTATTTGTCATCGTTTTCACTAGAATGTAAGCTCTCTGAGGGCAGAAACTGTCTGCTTTTATTTTTGTATCCACAAGGCTAATAAACTGGAGTTCAGAAATTTGAGATTTCTTTTCTAAAGTCATACAGGTAGTAAGTAGAGGAACTACTATTTGAACCCTGGCTTCTCCATCCAAATCTGGTATACTCTCCTCTATACCACACTGTCCCCTTTTTGGTGGCTTCTCATAATTGTATACAAATTTTTAGTCAATAATATAATGAAAATGCAAGTATCTTTAGCACCTACAATAGTACTTAAAACAAGGTAGGTATTCATATTCAATCAATCAATCACCAAACATTTCTTAAATACCCACTATGTGCCAGATATCAGCCATCTGGGGATAGGAAAGCAGAAAGGGCTTACCTTCAATAAACTTACAATCTAAAGAAGGAGACAACAAGCAAACAAATATAAAAAAGCAATATATATATATATATATATATATATATGATAAATAGGAAATAATAAATAGAGGGAAGGTAGTGGAATGAAAAGGAGCAGGGGAAAACTTCCTATAGAATTATAGGAATTATATACATATATAATAATAACAATAAATGCTTGTTAATTGAATAAGAACAATTTACCATATGTTATTAGAGAACCCTACTAGGTTTTGGTAGTTGTTATTAGAAAAATAATATAGGGAAGAATTCTCTTCTCAAGTACACATGCATACACACACATATGAAAGGTACCATTCTGGTCTTAGAATGATGAGAAGCATGAATACCCCTTCCCTGAAGCTTTTGATGGCCATGCCCATGATCCTAAATGTCTTCATTCTCTGGACCTATTCTTCCTTATGTTTCTTAACTTAATTTTTGTATCATGAGAATTTACAGGGTGTTGACAATATATTCCTTGCTTTGCTACAAATAGCTCCTTG
Source organism: Myrmecobius fasciatus (assembly GCA_023553655.1). NCBI lineage: Eukaryota > Metazoa > Chordata > Mammalia > Dasyuromorphia > Myrmecobiidae > Myrmecobius > Myrmecobius fasciatus. Next base: position 25,039 of record JAJPUD010006718.1, on the reverse strand, counting down.
ATCTATGAATCATCCCCATCAAGCCAGGCTTGCCGGTGTAGCTTCCTTTTAAGGGCTGTCTGGTAGACAAGCATTAAGCAGGAACCACTTGCTCTTCACATTGGCATTTGCATATGTCTCCTTGCTCCTCCAGAGCCGGGGTGATGTTGTCTTTCCGCATCTTACAGGTGTTCTCATTCTTTAAGTGTTTTCCATTAAGCTGTTTAGGCAGTATATCAAGGATTGGCTCCACACCTATTACCATGAGTAGTTGTAAAAACACAAACTTCCCCCCCCCCAGGATTGGGTCTTCCTATCTTGCCCAAGTTGGAAGAGCAGTGGCCACTCGTGGACCTGTTCCTACTGCTGATTGATGTAGGAATTTTGATCTGCTTAATATCCAATCTGGGTTGGTTCACTCCCCTTTAAGCAGCTTAATAGTTCCCCTTGATCTCTGGGGTTTACCATATTAGTGCCAAACAGCATGGATACCTGATTGGCTTAGAGCACTGCAGCTATGAACTCATGAGATCAAGAGATCTGCCAGCTATAGTCTCCTTATAATCAGGGACCATAGGCATTTGCTACCACAACCAGCCCACAACCATTCTTTAGGCTCTGTTCTTGGAAGGTCTTCAAGGGTATCTTTCATAATTGGCAGACAGATAATTATGTTAATGGGAATTAGCACCTTCATATATTAATAAAACAAGTAGACCACTGCTGTTGAGCTTTTGTACCTCCTTCATGAAAGCTGATGACCTTGTTCCACATTTTGGCATTGCTGCCAACAGATTAATTGGAATTGTGTAATTTTAGATCAGGATGAAGAGGATAGAGCTCTGGGTCTTGAGGTCAGTTCAAACACAGCCTTAGATGCTTCCTAGTTAAGTCACTTAGCCCTATTTGCCTAAATTTCTTCATCTGGAAAATGAACTGGAGAAGAAATGTCTAATAGAAGACATTATGTTCATGACTGTCCATCTTTTCTTTGCTTCCTTGTAGGTTATTTTTTCGCTCTCTGCTGAGCACTTTAAAAAAATTCTCAGTGATATTTTATTTTTCAAATATGTTAACACATTTCCTTATTTGTCATGTTGTGCAAGAAAAATCAGACTAAAAGGGAAAAAAACCATGAGAAACAAACACAAAGCAAAATCACTCCAGTATTTTACCAAGGAAACCCCAAATGTGGCCAGGAAGAGTTAGACATGACTGAACAACAACAATTTTAGACTTACTGTAGAGGTCTTTTAGCTGCCCTCATTTCCCTAGTACAAATAAATTTTTAGATATTGCTGTGTCTTCTTGGATCTGGGAGTTAGGATGGCAAGGCACAAAGGACTTAAGTCCAATTCCTGATTCTCCTAGTTAGTACCTGTGTGACTGAAGACAAGTCATTCTATCTCTTTGGGCCAATCTTCAAACTCTAAACCTCATTTTTTTTAAACATTTTAATCTTTAAAATATTTATTTAAAACTAAATGCAAAATAAGAAAAAACAAAATAGAAAAAGAAATACAGAAAGAGGAAAAACAAAAAAAAACATTGTTATGTGCCCAGCAGAACATCGGGAAGATTTTAATATATGTTACAATAAATTTTCATTTCAAAAAAACATATGTAATAATAGAAGACATTATATTCGTGACATCCATCTTTTCTTTGCTTCCTTGTAGGTTATTCTTTTATTCTCTGCTGAACACTTTAAAATTTTTTTCAATAATATTTTGTTTTCCAAATACATTAACATTTTTATATTTGTCATATTGTGCAAGAAAAATCAGACCAAAAGGGAAAAAAAAACATGAGAAAGAAAGAAACAAACAAAAAGTGAAAATACTATGCTTCAATCCACATTCAGTCTCCATAGTTCTTTCTCTGGATGTTGATGGCACTTTCCATCTCAAGTCTATTGGAATTTCTTCGAATCACTGCATTGTTGAGGAAAATCCAAGTCCATCACAGTTGATCATCACATGATCTTGTTACTGTGTACAATGTTCTTTTGGTTCTGCTCATGTCACTCAACGTTCATGTAAATCTTTCCAAACTTTTCTGAAATCAGCCTACTTATGATTTCTTATAGAACAATAATATTCCATTACATCCATATACCATAGCTTATTCAGCCATTGTCCAATTGATGGGCATCCACTCAATTTCCAGTTCTTTGTCATTATAGAAAGGGCTGCTACAAACATTTTTGTATATGAGGGTCCTTACCCCTTTTTTATGATCTCCTTGGGATACAGACCCAGTAGTGACACTGGTAGATCAAAGGTAAATCAAAGTTTTATAGCTCTATGAGCATAGTTCCAAATTGTTCTTCCAGAATGGTTGGTGCAGTTCACAACTCCACCAGTAATGCATTAGTGTCCAGTTTTCCCACATGAGCTCCAACATTTATTATCATCTTTTTCAGTCATCTTTGCCAATCTGAGAGGTATGAAGTGGTACCACAGAGTTGCCTTAATTTGCATTTCTCTAATCAATAATGTAAATACTATTCTCTTTGTAGAATCTTTTTTACTCTTCATCAGAATTTGTTTCCCCTTATTTCTAACTTCTGCTATAACTCAGTGAGGATATACATGCTGAAAAAGTACTTCGAATTCTAGGCTTAGATATAATAATATTTAGGTAGGTGTTTACCAGGGGTGTAGTGGTAATAAGTGATGCTGTGTTGTTAAGCATGGCTGTCGATGGCTTTTATTCCCTACCTTTTTCCTAAATGAACTACTCCTTCCCTTGGATCACTTTCTCTTTGGTCACTCCCCAGACTCTTCCTGTCTAGGAGGGATTTTCATCTGGAAGTAAAGCCTGGGGAAAACTGGCAGAAGCCCCATCTCAGGTCTAGCCCGGCTAGACACAGATCCCTAGTGACTGCTGACTTTTTCATTGCCTAAAGGGATTCTGGTATAAGTATTCTCTCTCTGTCCTTGAAGCTGTAAAAACGAGTCAATAATTCTCTTTTTAAGCTCTGAGCTCCTAGCCAGTGCATTTTTAACAAAAATCACTGCTGCTTCAAAATTGCTACCCCTTTCTCTCTCTCCTCCTCCCTTAGGATGCAGCCCCCAACCTGGTACATTCACAATAAGTATAATCACATTAGTGATGCTTACAGTTAAGTATTTATCTCAATTGCCAGCTTAAGTGGTATAGTAAACATTTAAACAAAGAAAAGTAACAAACTGTAAGAAACAGCTTTTTCTGATTTTAGGAGAAAGACTTCATGCTCCATCCTCTTTAGAGAGAGGAGCAAGAGAGCCTAAGAGGGGAATGGAAGTGATGTGGGGGTGGATTGGAGAGGAAATCTCAGACACAGGATTCATCTTGACATGTCTAATGTATGATCTGCCCACACAGTTCCAGTGCTGGAGTCTTGAGATGATGATCTCATTGTACTCCTTCACTCTGTGGCTTCTCACTGGCTCTCATGATTACTTTCTGAGCTACTCACAGTTTCCTTCTTTTAGCTCTTCTGTTCAGTTTTCCCTTCCCACAATTCCAAAGGATAGGAGGGACTAGCTTGTCAGTCACATGATCAGGGAAAAATTGGGGGGGGGGGGTTTCAAGGAAAGAAATGCTAGGGGAATTCCTGCCCAACTAGTAGGTATTCATCTTCAGTATTCCTATCTCCTTAGCAATGCTAAGATAATACTATTTTTGTTTTGAGCCAGTTTGGAAAACATACAAGAGATTGATCTCAAGCTGACACTTGATAGGATGTTCTCTCCAGAAGAAAAAAATTGCAGAGTTCTTTACTTTAATCCAAACTGTTATTGTCTGAACTATGTCCTTAACATGTCCAGAATAATGGGACAGGTACTTTGGGACTTGCAGAATGCAAGACTTTATGGCTGAAGATTCGGAAATATTTGGTAACTATTCATTTAATTCTTTCTACCTCCTTTAAATATTCTTCCCTCGGGGCAGCTAGTTGGTGCAGTGGATAGAGCACCAGCCTTGAAGTCAGGAGGACCTGAGTTCAAGTGTGACCTCAGACACTTAACACTTCCCAGCTGTGTGACCCTGGGCAAGTCACTTAACTCCAATTGCCTCAGCAAAAATAAATAAATAAATAAATAGATCTATTCTTCCCTTCCCAGTCCCAACTCCTCATTCTGAAAAGTCATCCCTGTGTTATTCAAAAGTTAAATTAGGTACTCATTTATATGAGTATATATATATATATGATTATAACTTTAGTTATAATCACCACAGCACTTGTATACATTACAACTCAAGACAGAATAAGGAGAAGATGAAAATTAGGGACCAAAATATCAACTCCTCAAAAACAAAGCCTCCACCATCTCAGATTACTAGTGACTATCTTACTCTGGTATTCAGGATAAAGATTTGCCTCTGTTTCTTTCCTTTTTTTTAATTAAAGCTTTTTATTTGCAAAACATATGCATGGGAAATTTTTCAACACTGACCCTTGCAAAGCTTTCTGTTCCAAATATTTCCCTCCTTTCCCCCATCCCCTCCCCTAGATGGCAGGAAGTCTAATACATGTTAAATATTTTAAAACATATGGCAAATCCAATATATGTGTACATATTTATACAGTTATCTTGCTGTACAAGAAAAATCGGATCTACAAGAAAAAAACCCTGAGAAGGAAAACAAAATGCAAGCAAACATCAATAGAGAGCACGAAAATGTTATGTTATGGTCCATACTCAGATCCCACAGGCCTCTCTCTGGGTGTATATGGCTTTCTTCATCATTGAACAATTGGAACTGGTTTGAAACATTTCATCATTGAAGAGAGTCATATAGGATTGTTGTTGCCATGTATAATGATCTCCTGGTTCTACTCATTTCACTCACCATCAGTCCATGCAAGTCTCTCCAGGCCTCTCTGAAATCGTCCTGCTGGTCGTTTCTTACAGAACAATAATATTTCATAACATTCATATACCATAATTTATTCAGCCACTCTCCAATTGATGGGCATCCTTTCAGTTTCCAGTTTATAGCTACTACAAAAAAGGGCTGCCACAAATATTCATGCCCATGTGGGTCCCTTTCCTTCCTTTAAGATCTCTTTGGGTGCCTCTGTTACTTTGTCCTTTTGGAAAGAGTGGGATAAGTTTCACTTTGGGATGAATCATTAGGGGTAAGGGAGAGTATAAGTTCTTGAAAATTTCACAAAGGATTATTTTCTGTTTGTCATTTCTTTTCTGTTTCAGGAGATCTACCAGGAAATGGATGCTAATCACTCAGGGACCATCAATACCCATGAGATGAGGACAGCCTTCAAGAAAGCAGGTGGGGACATGATCTCTGGACAGGTCTTGAGACCCCAAATTCCAAATTAAAAATTGAGATGCAAATGTATTGTGATCATTGATGGATTTATCATAAAAATCAACAGAGCAAGAGGCAACTGTCTAGTACTTGTTGAAGAAAAAATACTGATTTTTTTTAGTAGAGGGAGAGTTCCTTCTACCAATGAAATCATGTGTCTGTCGAAAAAAAAAATCAGCACAGATTTTATGCAAAGCCTGCTACTAGTTGCCATGTTATTTTAAGTGATTCTAAGAGTTTTGACTTTTATCAGGGTGAGAGATCACAGTAATTTAAGGACTGTCTCTATCTTCCCTATGGTTCTGTTGTGTGAGGAACCTGGAAAGGATGCCTGGTAGTTATCTTCTCTCTCCCTACCTTTACTTTTATTATATAGATATAAAAAATACTCAGATGAAAAGTGAGGAAGGACATGCTGATGAATCCAGACCTTTTCCTGGAAGTTTTGTTAATTAATAAGTTTGAATTCAAGATTTTATGTATCTCAATCTGAAGGTTTCTTCTGAATCATCAACCTTAATTCCTTTCCTGATCTTTCTCTCTTCTCCCCATCTGCTAGTATCTGTTTTCTCTGCTCCGATCACATTGTATCTATTTTATATATACCTAAAGGTATTCATGGGGCAGCTCAGTGGCACAGTGTTAGAAAAATTCATCTTCCTTAGTTAAAATCCAGCCTGAGATACTTCTTGGCTCTGTGATCCTGGGTAAGTCACTTAACCCTGTTTGCCTTATCTGTAAAATGAGCTAGAGAAACAATGGCTAACCATTCCAGTATCTTTGACAAGAAAAATCCTCTTAAAAATGGGGTCATGGAGAGTTGGACATGACAAACAATTGAACAACAAAAATATATGTACATGTTGTCTCAATCCACGTAGATGGTAAATTCCTTGAGGATGGGAGCTGTCCTTATATCCCCAGAGCTTAGTGTAGTTCCTGGAATATAATAGACTTTCAATAAATATTTATTAATTAATTAGTTAACAGTCATCCAACCTTTCTTGACTTTCTGGGATAGTTGTTTGATCACACTGTCTGATCTGAACCTTATCACAAATGATATTAATGGGAACAGGCCTACCCCTTGACTCCCAACAAGTTGAGCTCTGTCCAGAATCACAAAAAGGAAGCAATAGGACACATATAACAATAACTGGAAGGGAACCCAATGATTGACCAGTTTGGACATCTGATTTACAAATTTATGCAAAACATAGTAAAGTTTCTCTGTCCTTCTCCTTCTTCATCCCCTTCCAATCCTTGGAGAGGGTAAGAGCAAAGAAAGAATTGGCTCATTCTCCCAAACCCATCTCCATTTTTGTCCCTCCAGGTTTTACCCTCAACAATCAGGTACAGCAGGCGATTGCTGTGCACTATGGGGACAGCACTCTCAGCATTCCCTTTGACAGTTTCATTGCCTGCATGATACGTCTGGAGAGTCTCTTCAGTGAGTGGTCCCCTTTTCTTGTTCTATTCCCCATTTATCTCTGCGTAGGGGGTGGGTAGTGACAATGTCTTGAAGCAATACACACCACTGTATTTGTGAGGCTTTCAGGTCAAATTCAACTATGAAATTTTTCCACCAGTTGGCAAAAGTCTACAGGCAGAAAGAATTAAGTATGGAACAAGTTAGGAAAATATTGTATGTAGACTTGGGTCACTATGACTGCCTTTTCTTTCAGAAGAAGAGTTAGTCATCATTTATTCAATAAATATTTACTTAGGCCACAAATCTGCATATGTACATGTGTATATGTGTATACATATATAAGAATATATATAAATCTATAAATATCCCAAATTAGGTATCAAGAGTGATAAACACGTAATGTTGCCATTTAACTAGCTGTATTTCTTTGGCCAAATTTCTTCTCTTCTATGGAGTAGTTAAGTTTCCTTATCTTTTTTTAAAAAGGAATTTATATAAAGAACCTACTATGTGCCAGGTACTGTGCTAGGTGGTTTTTACCTCATCTGTAAAAGTTTGGGCTAGATGGCCATTAAGTTCACCTTGTAGCTTCAACTCCTCCCTTGGAGCTTACAAGTAGCTCAGGCATATTCTTGACCTCCTAAAAAAACACCAGAAAGATGAATCAGGTTTTTCATAGGATTCAGAGCTGGAAGAGGTCTTAGTAATTAGGGGTCATGTTTTACAGATGAGGTAACAGGGGCTCGGAGAGCTCAGTCGACTGGACCAACATTATACAGGTAGTAGATCACAAAATTGAAATCTGATTCAGGATACAGGGAGTCTAAGGAGTCTAATGTCACGTGGATGGCATATGGCCTTTGCTTCCACGGTCTACTTCCTAAAATCAGTGAGATGGCCAATAGTCAGGTAGCCAGGGAAAGGCAAAGGTATCAGATAATGCACACACTAGATCATTGCCTTTGACATTAGGATCGACTAGAGGAAGATGCAGGATGTCCCGTCCACCGGGACTTTAGTAATTCGTGGGGGCGAGGAGAACCCGACCTGAAGGGAGAGAATAGGCGAGAGAGAGGAAGGAGACTAC
>JAJPUD010006718.1:0-17209 GCA_023553655.1 Myrmecobius fasciatus | reverse complement strand
GAAGGCACGGATATGGTCCAGCAGTCTCAAGGTGTAGTTAATCACTCGATCTAAAGTTTATGCATAGGCCTGTGTTTTCTCATTCTCGGGCCCTGACATCTCCCCCTACTGTATATTATAAGAGGCAGAACAACAGGGTCGGTGGAAGGTCTGTCTTAGGCTATATGGCTTGTGTTTCCTGAACATGGTGCCTTAAAGATTGGCAGGGCCCCTGTCTTAGGCTATGGGAGTTGCCTCCGAGAATCCTTTGGGAGTGGACCCACACTAATCCCGTCATTGGGTAACCAGGCAGCATGTGGCATGGCCCCTGTCTTAGGCTATGTGGGTTGCCTCCAAACCCTCCAGACCTCGGGCTCCCACTAATCCCGTCATTGGGTGATCCCTGCAGCCATTGGCATGATTATCCGTGTCAGGGCCATACTAATCCCGTCATTGACCAATCCACAGCTTATGGCCCTTTTAACAACACCTCTTATACCAGGGAGTCTGAAGCTCTTGATCTAACCGAGTAAAATCAAGGGGCTCGAGTGTGACAGCAGGCAATTGTTCCATGGAGTCAGATGTCTGAAGTCGTTGATAGAAGACCTGAGCATTCTTCTGGAAGGCAGAATCTATTTGGGATTTAACAAAAGTTGTTAATTTACGAAAAGCCCAAGGGCCAAAGGAGATAAGGAGTAGGATACCTATGAAGGGGCCAAGGAGGATGGGGAGTAGGGTGGTAAGCCAAGGCGAGGTTGAAAACCAATTTTGGTACCAGGATTCCTGCTGTTCTCGTTCCTTTTTGCGTTTTTCCAAGCTATCTTTGACCTTTTGGATGCTATTTTCGACGAGGCCTAGTTTATTAACAAAGAAACAGCATTCTTCTCTCAGAGCAGCACAAAGACCGCCCTGCTGTAGGAATAGTAAATCAAGGCCTCTCCTGTTTTGCAGTACTACTTCCGCAAGGGAGGCTACTGTATCCTTGAGGTTTTCAAGAGCTGACTGGAGTTCTTTTAAGTCCTTATCAATAGCAGCACTTAGCTGTGCATATTGATGGTTGGAGGTAACAAGGGAGGAAATGCCCGTTCCAGCACCTGTCAGGCCAAGGCCGATAACTACAGCGAGTGTAATGGCTGTCAATGGTTCCCTTTTTGCTCTAGGGAGGGTATCTGTTCCTCCTTTTCCTAGGATTAGGAAGTCAGCGGAATCTCGGACAGTAAGGTGTGGGAAGAGTGAGACAAGGACACAGTAGTCTCTGTGTGCCAGAAAGGAGGCGGAAACTATGAAGGTGGTGAGTCCTGAAGAGCAAGCAAGATAGGAATTGTCGGGGGCTGCTATATAGGTATGGGTGGTATTGACAACTATAGTCTGATTGCAAGTGGTCAAAAGCTGAGCGGGGGGAAGCATAGAGGGCCCGAGGAGGCAGAGTCCAACACCTATGATCTTACTGAGTGTGAGGCCCTTGTGTTCATTGGTGCCCCACCGGAGGATCTGAATGTCATTTGTAGGTACTGGGGTACCGAAACGGGCCAGGCCTTCATAAAAAGGCGGTGTGGCAGTATAACAGATCCAACACTCTCCCTCCTGCGTATAATTAGCATCATGGAGGGCCTGGGCAGAGGCGTTTACTAGGGAGAGGAGTACAGAAGCAGAAGAAGGGGGGCCCTCAGGGATGGTCGGCTGAAATGGGCGCGATGGGGCGTCAGGGGCGGGGGTAGGAGTGGGGTCGGGCTTCTGTCGGTGGTCTGTATTTCTGCCCTGACCAAGATGCAGTTCTGGGTTTGGTCCTACCGCTACTGGGGAGGTTAAGGCTGGGGGTGTCTTGGCACGCTTGATGGTAAAGAGAAGGCCGTCGTCGTTCCTTTCCTTATATAGACGAAGACCCCATGTAGCACCCCTATCCCATGAGGTAAACTTTTTCCCTGGGTCAGTGAAGGTGATCTTAAGGGGATGGCACCACTGACTGCACTCAGGTTTAGTGGCCCATCCTGGGGTATCCCACATGTGATGTGTATAATTGGCTGTGACTTTAATGAAGTCCCAGGAGGAGGAGGGATTCCAGTAAGTATCACCCGTGGTCTCACATCCCCAGCTACGGCAATAAAAGTCACTTGGGCCTCCGCATCTATGGGTTAAGGAGCGATCTCTATGAGTGCCGGGGCAAACATAAAAGGGGATTGTTCTTAACTTGCTCCTTCTGTCGTGGGATCCACAGCCTCCGGCTACACTCCCAAGGCCCACAAGATCGGGAGGAGACCAGGGTTGTCTATTGGGGGCTTGTTGTTGATTATGGTAGTCTTCTAGATCCCAATTTGGTGGGGCCCCTAATGCTAGTCTGCAAAGGTCAGGGTGCAGGGTCGGCCACCAGTCGCCTGTTGAGAGTTGGGAGGTGCTATAGACAACATCTCCCCAGCTGTTACTTACGGACCAGGTAACATTGAGGATCGTGTATTGGGAGGTTGCGTGGGTGGCACGAGAAAGCAGCAGGACACAGAAAACAATCTTCTCCATGTTGTTGACAAAGCAGGAGTCCAGCTGGACGACACAATTCCAGGGGTTCACGAACGCAGGGGTCCACCGGGTCGGGGGACCAATCCAGGGGTCAAAGACCAATCCAACGGATCCGTGGGGTCCACAAAAACCAATCCAACGGATCTCGGGGTCCACGAGGGACCAATCCGACAAATGCAAATGCGGGGGTCCACAAAGGACCAATCCCGTCCACCGGGTCAAGGTTCCGTTCCTCGAGCCCCAACGTTGGGCGCCACTTGTCCCGTCCACCGGGACTTTAGTAATTCGTGGGGGCGAGGAGGACCCGACCTGAAGGGAGAGAATAGGCGAGAGAGAGGAAGGAGACTACATGGCAGATGGAATAGTCTCGTTTATTGAAACAAAAGAGCTAGGGTTAAATAGGCCAATGCCGTTAGGGATGAGGAGTTGCAGGAATGTGGAGGTGGTCAGGCTGCCCCGATTGCAGATGGGGTTTAGGTAATTAGCGGAGAATGCAAGGACACGGGGGTTGGGCAGCAGGGTGAGGAGTGTAAGGATATGGGGGTCGAGTAACAGGGAGTGGAAGGCACGGATATGGTCCAGCAGTCTCAAGGTGTAGTTAATCACTCAGTCTAAAGTTTATGCATAGGCCTGTGTTTTCTCATTCTCGGGCCCTGACAGCAGGAGAAGGTTTTGAGCTTCCCTTGAAAAGTAGAAGGTCAGCTTTGTCCCAGGATCAAAGTTAGAAAAACCTGAAGTTATGGGGGAAAAGAAGGGACCCAGTATGACAGCAAAGGTGTGGGTAGCCCAGTGGCCTTTCACTAGATTTCTAATTACATTTTTTTCTTTGACCTTTTAGAAATATTCCATCTCTTGGACAAGGACCATAATGGCATTGTCCAGCTCTCACTGGCAGAGGTAAATAGGATTAGGTTTGTGGTACACTGCTTGCCAACAGCACTTTGAGATGTGTGGATGAAAAGGGATTGAATAAATCCAACATTCTGTTTCTATTCCATCCTTATCTTAATTGCAGAAGTCAAACCTGCACATTTTGGTGAGGATGGGATGGAAAAAGCTCGGACTAGGTCTTTCCTCTTGAACACAGATATTTAAATTGCATGCATTTTAAGCAAAAGCTTTTAAGAATTGTATTTTATTTTTCCAAATACATGCAAAGATAGTTTTCAACCATTATTTTTGTAAAACTTTCTGTTCTAAATTTTTCTCCCTCCTTCCCTTACCTACTCCCCTCCCCAAGGCAGCAATCTGATATAGATTAAATATATGCAATTCTTTAAAATATATCTGTGATGCTGTGCAAGAAAAATCAGACCAAAGAGGAAAAAATCATAAAAAAGAAAAAAAAAAAACAAAGAAAAAGGTGAGAATACTCTGCTTCAATTCATATTGTCTATAGTTCTCTGTCTGGATGTGGATGGCACTTTCCATCTGAAGTCTATTGGAATTACCTTAAATCACTTTATTGTTGAAAAGAGTCAAATCCATTATAGTTGATCATCACAAAATCTAATTATTACTCTGCACAATGTTCTCCTGATTTTGCTTACTTCGTTCAGCATCAGTTCAGGTAAGTCTATAAGTCAAATTCTAAGCCATATGTGGATAGCTAGGTGGCTTGATGGATAGAGCACCAGGTCTAGAATCAGGAAGACATCTCCCTGTGTTCAAATCTGGCCTCAGATGCTTAATAGCTGTGTGACCCTGGCCAAGTCACTTAACCCTGTTTGCCTCAGTTTCCTAATCTGTAAAATGAGCTGGAGAAGGAAATGGCAAACCACTACTTACCAAATTTATGGAAAAGGAAAAAAAAATATGCTCAAACAAGAGATAGAGAATATAATGAATGCAAAATGGATAATTTTGGTTACATTAAATTAAAAAGGTTTTGGGCAAATAAAATCAACGCAACCAAAATTAGTAGGAAAAGTGAAAGCTGGGGAGCAATTTTTCCATTAAATATTTCTGATCTAAAACATATGGAGAATTGAGTCAAATTTATAAGGATGGGAGTCATTCCCTAATTGATAAATGATCAAAGGATATAAATGGGCAGTTTTCAGATGAAGAAATTAAAGCTATTTATAGTCATATGAAAAATTCTCTAAATCACTATTGCTTAGAGATATGCAAATTATAACTATGAAGTACCACATCAGATCTATCAAATTGACTAATGTGACAGAAAAGACAAATGATAAATGTTAGAGAAGATGTGGGAAAATTGGGACATTAATGCATTGTTGGTGGAATTATGAACTAATCCAACCTTTCTGGAGAGCAATTTGTGCCTAAAGGGCAAACAAACTGTACATATGCTTTGATCCAGTAATATTACTACTAAGTCTGTATTACAAAGAGATCATAAAAAAGGAAAAGGCCCTACAAAAATATTTATTGATTGTCTTTTTGAGATGGCAAAGAATTGGAAATCGAGGGAATACCTATCAATTGAAAAACGACTGAACAACTCATGGTATATAATTTTTTTTTTTTTTTTGCTTTTTGCTGAGGTTGTGACTTGCCCAGGGTCACACAGCTAGGGAATGTTAAGTGCCTGAGACCAAATTAGAACTCAGGTCCTCCTGACTTCAGGGCTGGTGCTCTATCCACTGTGCCACCTAGCTGCCCCCATGGTATATAAATGTAATGGGATATTATTGTTCTATAAGAAATGATGAGTAGATAAATTTCAGAAAAACCTGGGAAGACTTACATGAATTGATGCTGGGTGAAGGGAGCAGAATCAGGAGAATATTATACACAGTAACAGTAATACCGTGTGATGATCAACTATGATTGACTTAGCTCCTCTCAACAATACAATGATCCAAGACAGTTCCAAAAGATTCATGATGGAAAATGCCATCCACATCCAGAGAAAGAACTATGGAGTCTGAATGTAGATAAAAACATACTATTTTTACTTTTTTGTAACTTTTTCCTTTTGTTACTTCTTTTACATCACTAATGTGGAAATGTTTCTGTGATTGCACATGTATAATCTATATCAAATTGCTTGTTGTCTTCAGAAAAGGGGACAATGGAAGCAGGTAGGTGGCACAGTGGATAGAGCACCAGTCCTGAAGTCAGGAGGACCTGAGTTCAAATGTGCTCTCAGATACTTAACATTCCCTAGCTGTGTGACCTTGGGCAAGTCACTTAAACTCAATTGCCTCAACAAAAAAAAAAAAAAGAAAGAAAAAGAAAAAGAAAAAAAAGAAAAGGGGACAGTGAAAAGACGAGAAAAATTGGAACTCAAAATCTTATAAAAATGAATCCTGAAAACTCTCTTTATATCTAAATGATAAAAATAAAATACTATTTGCAAAAGAAAAATAAGTAAGTGGTGGAACAAGGACCCAAGCCTCTTGACTATAGGTATAGTTCCCTAAAGATGCAAAATAAACAAATAAGATCATACAAAATATAATGAGTATGATGTTCTGCAAGGGAGCTCTAGTACATTTTCTTAGTGTGAAGTTATGATAGTTGTTGAAATATATAGATTATTTTGATTTTACAGAAGAAAGCATTGTTCTTTCTTCAATGAGGCTTCCAGTTGAAATAAATAGTTAATGTAGAGGCAGTGGGACCAGGCAACTGGTTTTATTGATAATTGAAGTCAAAGGATCTAGAACAAATTACATCATTTCCATTTGCCTCATTTTTTTTACTTTGGTAATAGGAATAATATCCACTTACTGATCTGTGTCCTAAAACCTTCCTTTTTGAGAATGCCAAGAAAATTGATGGAGGGGTAGCTTTGGGATTTTATTGACATCCTACATCATAAATTTTAAAAGTAGTTTAGAAGGGGCAGCTAGGTGGCACAGTGGATAGAGCACCAGTCCTGAAGTCAGGAGGACCTGAGTTCAAATGTGGTCTCAGACACTTAACATTCCCTAGCTGTGTGACCCTGGGCAAGTCACTTAACCTCAATTGCCTCAGCAAAAAAAAAAAATAAATAAAAGTAGTTCAGAAGATCTCAGTTGGTACAGAGCTATGGTGTGTCTAAGTCTCTCTTTTTTTGGTGGATCTGTGGCTTTAGCAATACTCCATTGAAGAAGCTGTTAGTTTCTTATCATTCATTGAGCAATAAACCACATAGGTAGAGGATATATCAAAAACTCATGCCTATTTGTGGAAGGGAGAGTGTCTTTTAACAAAAAATCATGTCAGCTGCCTTTGGAAGCAGTGGCCTCATTCTTTAAAAAACAAAAACATCATTCAAAAAACTTTTGTTTTTGCACTGTAGCCACTGCCTGAGATGACTATCTCTGTAACAAAGTTAAGCAAAATCAGTGGGAAGGGAGACCACTTATGTAGCCTTCAGCTCCTACAGGACCTCACCTCTGTCCTGAGAAGAAACAAACAAGCTTGATGAAGATTGTCATTGCAATTAGACCTCAGTTGTCAATGAGTGTTTTTTTTTTCATGGTTCTTTTGGTGATACACCTGGTTCTTACTTCAATTCATGCCTGTTTATACCAATCTCCTCTGTTTTTCTGAATCCTTCAGAGTTATCATTTCTTACAGCACAATATTATTCTATGAATGACACAGAATGGACATAGTTCAGTCATTCTCCAACTGATAGGTACCCATTTTATATTCGTTTGTTTCCCTACTTCAAAAGTATTGCTATGAATACTCTGGTATAAAGGTAATGGTCTAACCTTATTCTCTTTCTTTTACAGTGGCTGTGTTGTGTGTTAGTCTGAACCAACATCTTGGATACCTCAGAAATTTCTTGTGTGGATGCTCCTTTCTACTCCCTTCCTCCATCTCACTTCACTCAAATTTCTCGTCATCAAATTAATGTTTTTGTATCATAGTAAATTTGCCCTGACCAACTATCCCAGAGCCAGTCTGTTGCACCTTCCCTGTGCCTTCCACCCCACTCCTTCCCAGTATTCTAAGGATTAACTTGGAGAGCTTTGAATGGTTTCTTCTTTACTGCCATTTGCTTCAACCCCCAAGGATTGTATTCTCCTCCACTACCCCACCCACATCATGTTTCATTAAACTATTCAACATCAATTAACTTTTATTAAATGATATTTACTTTGAAGATATAGTAAGAATAGAACATTTCTCCTCAACACCTTGAGGCACAGCGATTCCTTTATTTTACCTCAATCTCTGGGGAAAGTAGACTCGAACTGAATAGAATTTTCTATATAACTCTGATTTCACTGC
This sequence comes from Myrmecobius fasciatus, assembly GCA_023553655.1. Classification (NCBI taxonomy): domain Eukaryota; kingdom Metazoa; phylum Chordata; class Mammalia; order Dasyuromorphia; family Myrmecobiidae; genus Myrmecobius; species Myrmecobius fasciatus. The sequence continues at coordinate 9,517 of JAJPUD010006718.1, read as the reverse complement.
TCATGTGTTTGTCCTTCTTATAATAAATAAACTTTTAAAAAGTTGTTCTAAATCTGTGATCACAAATTGTTTTACACAAGTGGGTCAGGAACCATGCCTTTCCTCCCTCTTCCCCTCACTTCTCCTCTCCTCCCATCCACCCTAAAACCAAACTGTCTGAAACCTAGATCAATGAATGCATCAATGAAAAGAGAGATATAAAGAAAAAATACACAAAAATGGTTCCTGCATTTTCCTAATGAAGTGTATCAAGGTTTTCTGGTTTGTAGGAAGATCTTTGTGTTTGAGAAATGAGATTTCAGTGCTGTGGAAAGATTGACAATATGGTTAGTTCCTTAGAAAAGTCTCTGGTTGGAGATACTGGAGTACTGCCCATAGTGCTATTAACAATGATCAAATATGGCTTCTTAGAGAAAGGAGTTGATATTTTGATGCTTTAGAAGAAAGCAGTGGACAATTAGGGAACAGTAGTTTTTTCCTCTTTGTTTCTGACTTTGTGCCAGGAAAGGTGAAATAGTGAGTGTATCAGCACTTGCCAAGTCTGAAGGTAAATTCTCAATGAAGGGAATTCTTACCCTATAAATAGCTAGGAGGAAACCAATACAGGTAATTTGTTATTTCAGCCAACACCTAAATACTAGCTCTTAGTTGTAATGAGTAGAGGAGAGCCATATTTCCAAACTGGAGGTGGAGGTCAATTCATTCTCTTGTCTGCAAGCTCTGAACATGAACATCAAAGAGACCTGGGCTCATTATTTCTGGAGATATAACCGCACTGAGGGGTTAGAGAGAGGAGTTTTGTGGAACATCACCCCATTTGCTGGGCCTAGTGTCTTTTCTGGGAAGTCTCTGTTTTCCAGTTCCATTTACATATAAGGTATCAAGGATGATATTAAGCAACACAACTGTCCAGTGATTTCCAAAGCAGCAGTTCACACTTTACTTTCTTATGTTGAGTCAGCAGAGAGAAGTATTCATCATTCTCTCTTGTCAGTAGCAGACAGAGCTATCAATCATTATCAGACCAGCCAATGAGGACAATGATCAATTAGATCTGTCATCCACTAGTCTGATTATAGTTGACAGTGAACCTAGTCAGTTCCTATGGTAGAAATTAGAACTAGTTTTTCTTCCCGTATTTTATCATACCTGTAATTATTTCTGGAGCACCGTTAATACCAAAGCCCTGGATGCCGTCCTTTCCAATGTCCCAAACCCAGTACCCTCTTCCCCAAGGCCTTTGTCCCTGAGACTTTTCAAAGATCTCATTGCCATAGTTTCCCTCTTCTTGAGTTTTCCATTGGGTTCTTAGCTGTTTCCCCCCTGCATCCCTATCCTACCCCCCTCCCACACCAGGATAGAATCATTAAATTCTTAAGTCAGAAGGGACTTTTTTTTTTAAAGTACCCTGTGATGAGGTAGTACTAATAGATGCTGTCTACCACCATTTACCCTAGAGGTGACTGTAGTTTAATAGCATGGATCTCTAGAATCACTCGCTGTATCCTAGGAACATTAAGGAATGTATATATATTTTATGTATATACATATATATGTATATATATTATGTATATATATTTTTCTTAGCTAAGTTTTTTTAATTAAAATTAAAAAAAATTTTCAAAACATATGCATGGATAATTTTTCAACATTAACCTTTGCAAAACCTTGTGTTCCAATTCCCCCACTTTCCCTTAGCTGGCAAGTAATCCAATATATGTTAAACATGGTAAAAATACGTTAAATCCAATATATGCATATATATTTATACAATTATCTTTCTGCACAAGAAAAATCAGATCAAAAAGAAAAAAATGAGAAAGAAAACAAAATGCAAGTAAACAATAACAAAAAGAGTGAAAATGCTGTATTGTGATCTACACTCACTTCCCACAGTTCTCTGTTTGGATATAGATGGCAAGGAATAATTTTTAATATTGTCTTGTCTTTCACATATGAAGATCTTATATACAAATATAAAACACATCAATAAGATGTACCCTTTGAGCTACCTTCCCCCTCCCAGTAAAAAGGATAGATTTATACTGATTCATTCCAAAGTTGTCAAATATAACACTAACTCTAGCTGAAATACAGAAGACAGTCTTCAGAGGGTATGGGGCAGGAGAGTGTACAGTGGAGATGGCTTAAAGTAGAATATCTGGTTTGCTTTATGTGTCTATAAAAGGCTTTGAGAGGAAAATAGTTTAGTCTAAGAAGAGGCCTACAGAATATGGGTCTTTCTCCCAAAGCACAGTCAGTGGGTGGTGAAGAAAACTGCATTTGGGGTTTGAAGACTTGGGTCTTCTCTACCATTTACGATAGATATATGTAGATAGGACCTCAGGTAAGTCACATAATCCTATTCATTATCAGTTTCTCCATTCTAAAATAGGAATAATAATGCTTATAATGGAGAGCTAGGTGGCTCTGTGGATAGAGTACCAGACCTGGAATCTGGAAGTGTCATCTTTCTGAGTTCAAAACTGGCTCAGACACTTACTAGCTGTTTGATCCTGGGCAAGACACTTAATCCTGTTTGCCTCAGTTTCCTCATCTGTAAAATGAGATGGACAAGGAAATGGGAAACCTCTCCAGTATCTTTGCCAAAAAAACTCTAAATGAAATATTGAAGGAAATAACACAAAACCAACAACAAATGCTTATAATACTTTGTAATTTTGTGGGGGAAAGTTCTTTGCATACTAGAAGGGTCTACATAAATGTGATCTAATAATGATAATAATAACGATGGTAACATGCAGATAAGTAGTTCAGGGGATAGTGCATAGGACTGGTAATATCCCAACCTAATCTAAGATTTGTAAGACTTTCGCCTAAAAGTAGGTCAAATCTCTGACCTCTGAGTAGACACTCATTGTACATCACATATGTTATGGGCAGCACAGTGGGTTAAGTTCTGAATTTTAAGGCAAGATGGACAATACTTCAAAACCTGCCTCAGACACTTATTAGTTGTGTAACCCTGAACATATCACAATACCCTAGCCTCAGTCTCCTCATCAGTAAAATGATAATAATAATAGCACCCACTTTACAGGTCCATTTAAGAGTAGAACGGGACAATGAATGTGAAACACTGTAAATCCTAAAGTGCTACATAAATGCTATTTATTATTATCATTTTTATTACTATGGCTATTGAGTACGGGATAATTTTTATTTTATCCCCCATGGAAAATGTGGGACATGGAAGACCCACAGAAACTCATGAACAAAGTCAAAAACACAAAACTCTTTGACAGATAATTATACTACCCTGTAAGGTAAAGATATTTTGGGATAATGCTCAACAAAAACTCTCCATTTACCTTAAACCTGCAATTTCTGAACAACTTTTGGCAATTATCTTGGAAGGTTGAGATAGTTTACATCTTCTGGGCTCTTGGGGCACTGCTTTAGTTCTTCATCTTCATACCATTCCTTTGTGAAGGATCACCTCCTCTGTTGATGGAGGAAATCTCTCTTCAGGGAGACAAATAAATGCCTGGCTCTGGAACTTGGGAGCTCTCAAATTTAGGAATTCTGGAACTCAGGATCAGATAGAAACTAATTCCCAATGGTGTGAACACTCACTCTCAGGGTTGCAAGTCTCGGATGCTCAGAAAAGGAAACAGAAAGATTGAAAGGAAGGAAATGCTTGTTTTATTTCTCAAATTCAGAATAAAATAAGTAAAAATTTTAAAAAGATTTAGAGATCTTGGGAGGCTGTTTGTTATGCTATTTGAGCAAAGCAGAATTACAGTAGCTCAAAAGAAATATCCACTTCCACCTGTCTACTTCCAACCCATCTCTATTAAATGTCATATACTTCTCCAGCAACTTGGCATTTTTGGTTCCTAGGATTATGGGGAAAGAGAAATCTTTAACTCTTCCTCCTTTCTTCTAACCCTTTTTGCTCTTTGGTCTGAAAATTCAAGGGAGAGAAAGTGTGGGCAAAGAAAAGGAGAAAAGGGGTGAGCCAGGATGACCCATTCTCCCCAACTCCCCAAGCTGAATAAGAGGGACATTGGAGAAGAGGTGTTTGGATGCTCCTGATTTTGTGCCTAACTATTTTGTAGTCAAGAACTCTAAGAATCCTTTATCTTTCCCCAGCAGAGAGCAGAGTCATGGATTAGCTTGCTTCTCACATCCACCTGTCCCATCAGGGTTTATTCTAATTATGCATAATCACAGAAGCATCTTTTCACAAGCCTAGGAAAATCAGGGAAAATCAGACAGACAGCGGAGTCCACAGGCAGCAGGAGGTCCTTCCCTGGCCAATGTCTTGATAATATCCTGTGCCTGTGGCAGGACTGACACCATGGTGTTTATTCATTATAGCTGGCAAGGAACCTTCTCTCCCTCTCACCTGGGGCAGCTTGGCTCCATTCCTTCCACTCTTTCCTTCCTTTCCTCCCCTCTCTTTTCTCTGTCTTTTTTTTTTTGCTATTTGCTTCTCTTCTGAGCAAGGCAATAGTGCATGCAGCCCCAGACACCTGCATAGAAAATAAAGCATTTTTTTCAGAGTTGTTGCTCTTGCCTCCACTGCACCTGGCCAGCCCTGACTTAATTTTACTCTTTTCTCATTCCTATATATATTAGGCTCCAATTCCCTCAGTTTGAGTGCTATCTAGCATTTCCTCCTCTCTACAATGACCAGATTCCACCTGTCCCCCATCTCTCTTAGACCTTCCTGCTCTCTGTTTCCATAGCTATCACAGAAATACAGACCTTCATTACAACTTGATTTATCTCTCCTAAGAGATCTTCCCACCTTGATTTTTGCCCTCACCAATCCATCCTTCATACCGATGACCCAATGTCTTCTATATCCCTTTGGTCATGTTATTCTATTGCCTCAAAAATTATCAGTAGTTCTCTGTTATCTATAGTCATGTTCAATCTATATTTACTTCCATCCACAATATTGTGCCATCCGACTTTTGCAGGCACATTTCATTCAACTTCCTACCATGTACTCTATGCTTTAGTTAACTGGGCTACTTGTTACAACCTCCCCTCCCCACCCATACCTATTCTGTATTGTCCTATTTCTGTGCATTAATGTACACTCTATTTCTGGAATGATCCTCACCCCTTCTCTCCATTCCTATTTAATTCAAATCCTTATATTTATTTTTGAAACAAACACTTACATTTAATCTTTAAACATCAGCTATGTACAAGACACCATGGTACATGCTGGAGGCACAAAAACAAAAGACAGACATTGAAAGGGAATTGAAATTAAGGCAAGGAGAAAAAAAAACTTGCTTGTGTATATCTATCATACCACAGAGAGTGGTTATTCAATGTAGGAAGAAGAATAGCATTTGGGACACCTTGAAATCATCAGAAGACAAAATCCAGTGAAAGAATCAATAATGAGATCTGTGGCCCCAGGTGTATCAATATACAAATCCAAAAAAAGTATGAGTAACAAGAAAGATGAACCAGAAACTCAATTGCAAGGAGGCAAATTTAACCACATGAGTATCACTGAGACTTGGAAGGATGAAACTATGATACACACAATACACAATATGATATACTTTGTTTAAAAGAAATAAGATAGGGAAAAAGTCAGGATTTAGTTATTTTGTTTATGTTGACAGAATGGCAGAGCAGGAGAGTAAAGCCTTATGACCTTGTCATCATGTAGCTTTTATTCTGGCTACCCTTAGCTTCACTTATATGTATTTTAAGAAGAAAAGTCTTGGAATTGAGCTTTGTAGCAGCTCCAAAAAGCTCCTGTGGGTTTTGGAGACATAGGGTCTCAATCAATGGTCAAAAGGAATTTCCTAAACTTAAGTCAGACAGATTTCTAAGACCATAGACTTCAAATCAGCACCAGAAGCAAACAATTAAATGATAGATTTCATCTTTGCCTGGAATACCATGATGGGTTTTTATTGACTGCTTGGCTTGGACTGGTGACTCATAGCCTTAGAAGTTATGTAGTAAAAAGAATTCAGCCTGACTTTGTCAGAGAGTGGTTTTCGGGGTGCTTAGGTATGGAGAAAGGGAGAGAGACAGATAATGAGACAGAGTTAGACATAGAAAGATTAATACAGAGACACAGATGAACAGAGATGGAGACAGAGACAGATGGAGATACAGATGGACAGAGAGAGAGACCAAGACACACACATACACACATGAGAGAGAGAGAGAGACAGAGAGACAGAGAGAGACAGAAAGACAGAGACAGAGATAGAGAGACAGGGAGAGACAGAGACAGAGAGACAGAAAGAGAGAAACACACACACACAGACAGAGAGACAGAGAGAAAGAGACACACAGAGAGAGACAGAGAGACAGAAAGAGAGAAACAGAGAGAGACAGACAAACAGAGAGACAGACAGAAAGAGAAAGAGATAGAATCAGAAGTTGACCTTGAGAAGTTACAAAAAGACGGTAGCATCAAACGGTTCAGCAGATGTTTTTCAGAGACTGAGTGATGTCCATCAGCACAGAGGTGGTGCTCGGTGGATATCAAAAAGGAGACATTCAACACAGAGATGACATGGTCAGTAGGCAATGATGTTATAATATGAAAAAAGGACATTGACTTCTCTGTGGCATTGGAGTTATGAATTGGTCTGGCCATTTATGTGCCCTGATCACATGGGCTAACTATATTTGTTGTATATACATTATTTTCTCCATGTGTGTTTCCCTCACTAATGGCATGGTAATCTGTGGGACAATGAACCCCAGTATATAAAGGGATCTTGTCATTTTTTTGCTGTGCCATTTGATTATGTAGCTTTTATTTTGAATTAATGTATACTCAGGTTGGCTAGAGAAATTATTATCAGTAGGATTCACAAGCTATGGTTTTCAGTGAGTGCTGAGTAATTTGAACTTAGGATAGCTTTTCTGGGACTCCAAGTGTGGGGGTCAAAATTTGTAACATCAGTAAAATTCTACAACATATTTTTAAGGGAATGGTTAGAAAAAAATGTAGAAAAAGAAGTTGATTGGTTGGTTGCTGTTCTTGGTTCTTGAAAAGGAGCAAAATGACAAAATGTTGGAGTCAAGCTGTAGTGTGTCCCATTGTGGCTGATCAGACCAATATGAACTCAGAAAGTTCTACCACAGATTGGGCACAAATAATCTATCTGAGCATTTGAAGTGGAGATGTCTCTAAATTTGCACAACTCATATTTCTTTTGAGCTAATGCAATTCTGCATAACAAAGAGCTTCCCAAGATCTCTAAATCTTTTAAAATTTTTTACTTATTTTATCCTGAACTTAAGAAATAAAGCATTTCCATAGCATAGTAGAATGGAAAAGAAAAAAGATCACAGTATATGATAAACTGCTGTCTAGCCATACTTTGCCTATCTTGTAATCATGAAGTTTTTTTTTTTGAGCCCTAGGGTAAGACTTTACCTTTATTTCTAAGAAATTCCATCTTAATTGTATTTGATTCAAGTTCTAGCCAATTTTTCTGGATCCTGAATCTGTCAATTTATACTTCTTCATTTGTAAAATGGGATTATTGGATTTAATGGTCTCTAAGCTATAAAATTTTATCTAAGTAGTAGAGTCAGGATGTGAAACTAGTTTTTGGTGTGTGTAGTCCTGATACCTTTTGTCATGCACACAGTTCACCAATAGAGGGCAATGATATGCCCATTAAGATTCATTTTGAATCAATATGACATTATAACTAATATGGCTGCCTTGGCCAAAGTTCTTGTGCTAAATGAACTAAACTAACTAAAAAGAACAGAGATAGATAATAAATGGAAGAAAAGGTATTATAGTCACTCTCTATCCCTGAAAAAATATCCTGGTTTTTAAACATGTCTAAATTATTTTTCAATTAATATCAACCAAACTATATTGAAGCTCAGATTTGGGAAAATTGCTTCACCTTTTTGGGGACTCAACTTCCTGAAATGTAAAGTAAGAGAATTGAAGAAAACAATCCCTAAGGTCACTTTCAAGTCCAAGTTCACTGGTTAAATGTGAATTGAATAGAATTAAACTAGGAAAGAAGAAATCACAAAGCAGACTCTGTAACAGATAAAAATGGCCCAAACTATTTTTCCTTTCCTTCTTTTTCCTAAGCATCATTAGTCAAAATCCTTTGATCACCAACCCTTGACAAAAATCTCTCTGGAGTAGGCCAATTAGGAGCTCTACAGGGTCAAGAAGAATAATTATGTGATCTGACTTCTTCCAAATCAAGAAATATCTATATTCTTCAGGCTATTAAGAAGATAGAGCTATTTCTTTAAAATTGGAGGAAAGTATCAATATGAAAATGAAGAATAAAGAATCTGATTGGACAGAGAATTCTAGTAATCGTTAAAAAGTGTGTGACACAGAGGAGAAAGGGAAGGAGAACTGAAAAACTGAGACTAAGTAATAAAGATAAGGCTCTGCTGGAAAATGTAGGAACCAGAGTTACTTCAGAGAAAGATGCTCCTTGTTTCCTAAGGAACAACAATATGAATCTATTTGTACTTCCAGGTAAAAGATCATCCAAAAAGAGTGAAGGTAATGGTTGGTCATTCCCTTTGGAAGGCATTGATACAATTCAATTTTATACACATTTATTAAGCTCCTACTATGTGCCAGGCATTAGATTGATTAATGACAGAGGTCTGCTGTTTTTGCTAGAGCTTCCTTGGCCTCCTTAAAGTCCCAGCTAAAACCTTATCTCCTCAAAGAAGCCTTTCTCAATCTCTCTTAATACTAGTGCTATCCTTCAGTTGGCTATTTCTCAATTTATCTTGTACGAATCCTGTTAGCATATAGTTATTTGTATATTGTTGACCGCATATTCTTGAGAGCTGGGACTGTATATTTGCCTTTCTTTGTAGCCATGGAGTGCCTGGCACATAGTAAGTAGTTAATAAATGTTTATAAATTGACTCTAGTTAAATTAATATTTCTTAGGGCCCTATCATGTAGTCTGAACTGTAATACCTCAGTTTCCCTGAATTATAATACATCAGTTTCTCTGAATTATTATGCCCTGAGTTGAATGGTTGTGGCCACCCTCCTTTCCTTGCCCCATTGGGACTGAGAGAATTGGGGCCTCGAAGCTCTGGCCACTCTCATATTTCAAATAGTCATAAAACTCCAGATGGCTTATCTCAAATGCTTGGGTATCTTCTGTCTCAGATTTCTGACTCCTGCTCGACCTCCTTATCTTGATCCCCAAATCTGTCAGGACTAAGTTGTGGTCCTTTCCTGGAATTTCCATTCACTCAGTGCTCTGCCCCCATCCCCTTGCCTTTGTTTCCCTGATAGCTGGAGCACTATAAAAGTCTCTGGAATTACTTGCTGGGGGCTGGATGCTTTGAGACAAAAGTCCCATTCAGCCAGCTAGGGATCAAACACCTTTTGGACATAAATTCTGTTAGATCATTAGTCCAAATTTTCCACTATTAAAATATAAAAAACCTAATCTCTATCTTGCCTTAGTTTCTCCAGCATTACAAAATTAGCTTTTCTAAGACCTTTTCCTACATAGATTAGGCTATTTTTTTT